>CM074723.1:489917385-490002385 GCA_037306005.1 Rhinophrynus dorsalis
CTACGAACTCACCAATCACCACACAGGACTGGACTCTTATACCATATCACTACAACTCACCACTAACCACACAGGACTGCACTCTAATACCATATCCACTACAACTCACCATCACCACACAGGGCTGGACTCTTATACCATATCACTAAACTCACCATCACACACAGGGCTGGACTCTTATACCATATCACTACAACTCACCATCACACACAGGGCTGGACTCTTATACCATATCACTACAACTCACCATCACCACACAGGACTGCACTCTATGCCATATCACTACAACTCACCATCACCACACAGGACCTGCACCTCTTATACCATATCACTACAACTCACCATCACCACACAGGGCCTGGACTCTTATACCATATCACTACAACTCACCATCACCACACAAGGATGGACTCTTATACCATATCACTACAACTCACCATCACCACACAGGCTGCACTCTTATACCATATCACTACAACTCACCACTAACCACACAGGGCTGCACTCTTATATCATATCACTACAACTCACCACTAACCACACAGGGCTGGACTCTTATACCATATCACTACAACTCACCACTAACCACAAAGGACTGGACTTTTATACCATATCACTACAACTCACCATCCCCACACAGGACTGCACTCTTATACCATATCACTACAACTCACCATCACCACACAGGGCTGGACTCTTATACCATATCACTACAACTCACCATCACCACACAGGGATGGACTCTTATACCATATCACTACAACTCACCACTAACCACACAGGGCTGCACTCTTATATCATATCACTACAACTCACCACTAACCACACAGGGCTGGACTCTTATACCATATCACTACAACGCACCACTTACCACACAGGACTGGACTCTTATACCATATCACTACAACTCACCATCACCACACAGGACTGCACTCTTATACCATATCACTACAACTCACCATCACCACACAGGGCTGGACTCTTATACCATATCACTACAACTCACCATCACCACACAGGACTGGACTATTATACCATATCACTACAACTCTCCATCACCACACAGGGATGGACTCTTATACCATATCACTACAAACTCACCATCACCACACAGTACTGCACTCTTATGCCATATCACTACAACTCACCATCACCACACAGGACTGCACTCTTATACCATATCACTACAACTCACCATCACAACACAGGACTGCACTCTTATACCATATCACTACAACTCACCATCACCACACAGGACTGCACTCTTATACCATATCACTACAACTCACCATCACCACACAGGACTGCACTCTTATACCATATCACTACAACTCACCATCACCACACAGGGCTGCACTCTTATACCATATCACTACAACTCACCATCACCACACAGGGCTGGACTCTTATACCATATCACTACAACTCACCATCACCACACAGGGATGGACTCTTATACCATATCACTACAACTCACCACTAACCACACAGGGCTGCACTCTTATATCATATCACTACAACTCACCACTAACCACACAGGGCTGGACTCTTATACCATATCACTACAACTCACCACTAACCACACAGGACTGGACTCTTATACCATATCACTACAACTCACCATCACCACACAGGACTGCACTCTTATACCATATCACTACAACTCACCATCACCACACAGGGCTGGACTCTTATACCATATCACTACAACTCACCACTAACCACACAGGGCTGGACTCTTATACCATATCACTACAACTCACCATCATCACACAGGGCTGGACTCTTATACCATATCACTACAACTCACCATCACCACACAGGGCTGGACTCTTATACCATATCACTACAACTCACCATCACCACACAGGGATGGACTCTTATACCATATCACTACAACTCACCATCACCACACAGGACTGGACTCTTATACCATATCACTACAACTCACCATCACCACACAGGGACGGACTCTTATACCATATCACTACAACTCACCATCACCACACAGTACTGCACTCTTATACCATATCACTACAACTCACCATCATCACACAGGACTGCACTCTTATATCATATCACTACAACTCACCATCACCACACAGGACTGCACTCTTATACCATATCACTACAACTCACCATCACCACACAGGGCTGGACTCTTATACCATATCACTACAACTCACCACTAACCACACAGGGCTGGACTCTTATACCATATCACTACAACTCACCATCATCACACAGGACTGCACTCTAATACCATATCACTACAACTCACCACTAACCACACAGGGCTGCACTCTTATACCATATCACTACAACTCACCACTAACCACACAGGGCTGGACTCTTATACCATATCACTACAACTCACCATCACAACACAGGACTGCACTCTTATACCATATCACTACAACTCACCATCACCACACAGGACTGCACTCTTATACCATATCACTACAACTCACCACTAACCACACAGGGCTGGACTCTTATACCATATCACTACAACTCACCATCACCACACAGGGCTGCACTCTTATACCATATCACTACAACTCACCATCATCACACAGGGCTGGACTCTTATACCATATCACTACAACTCACCATCATCACACAGGACTGCACTCTTATACCATATCACTACAACTCACCATCACCACACAGGGCTGCACTCTTATACCATATCACTACAACTCACCACTAACCACACAGGGCTGGACTCTTATACCATATCACTACAACTCACCATCACCACACAGGGCTGGACTCTTATACCATATCACTACAACTCACCATCACAACACAGGACTGGACTCTTATACCATATCACTACAACTCACCATCACCACACAGGGCTGGACTCTTATACCATATCACTACAACTCACCATCACCACACAGGGCTGCACTCTTATACCATATCACTACAACTCACCATCACCACACAGGGCTGCACTCTTATACCATATCACTACAACTCACCATCACCACACAGGACTGCACTCTTATACCATTTCACTACAACTCACCACTAACCACACAGGACTGCACTCTTATACCATATCACTACAACTCACCATCACCACACAGGGCTGGACTCTTATACCATATCACTACAACTCACCATCACCACACAGGGCTGGACTCTTATACCATATCACTACAACTCACCATCACCACACAGGGCTGCACTCTTATACCATATCACTACAACTCACCATCACCACACAGGACTGCACTCTTATACCATATCACTACAACTCACCACTAACCACACAGGGCTGGACTCTTATACCATATCACTACAACTCACCATCACCACACAGGACTGGACTCTTATACCATATCACTACAACTCACCACTAACCACACAGGACTGCACTCTAATACCATATCACTACAACTCACCATCACCACACAGGGCTGGACTCTTATACCATATCACTACAACTCACCATCACCACACAGGGCTGGACTCTTATACCATATCACTACAACTCACCATCACCACACAGGGCTGGACTCTTATACCATATCACTACAACTCACCATCACCACACAGGACTGCACTCTTATACCATATCACTACAACTCACCATCACCACACAGGGCTGGACTCTTATACCATATCACTACAACTCACCATCACCACACAGGACTGCACTCTTATACCATATCACTACAACTCACCATCACCACACAGGGCTGGACTCTTATACCATATCACTACAACTCACCATCACCACACAGGACTGCACTCTTATACCATATCACTACAACTCACCATCACCACACAGGACTGCACTCTTATACCATATCACTACAACTCACCATCACCACACAGGGCTGGACTCTTATACCATATCACTACAACTCACCATCACCACACAGGGCTGCACTCTTATACCATATCACTACAACTCACCATCACCACACAGGGCTGGACTCTTATACCATATCACTACAACTCACCATCACCACACAGGGATGGACTCTTATACCATATCACTACAACTCACCATCACCACACAGTACTGCACTCTTATACCATATCACTACAACTCACCATCACCACACAGGGCTGGACTCTTATACCATATCACTACAACTCACCATCACCACACAGGGCTGGACTCTTATACCATATCACTACAACTCACCATCATCACACAGGACTGGACTCTTATACCATATCACTACAACTCACCATCACCACACAGGGCTGGACTCTTATACCATATCACTACAACTCACCACTAACCACACAGGACTGCACTCTTATACCATATCACTACAACTCACCATCATCACACAGGGCTGGACTCTTATACCATATCACTACAACTCACCATCACCACACAGTACTGGACTCTTATACCATATCACTACAACTCACCACTAACCACACAGGGCTGTACTCTTATACCATATCACTACAACTCACCACTAACCACACAGGGCTGTACTCTTATACCATATCACTACAACTCACCACTAACCACACAGGACTGCACTCTTATACCATATCACTACAACTCACCACTAACCACACAGGGCTGGACTCTTATACCATATTACTACAACTCACCATCACCACACAGGACTGGACTCTTATACCATATCACTACAACTCACCATCACCACACAGGGCTGGACTCTTATACCATATCACTACAACTCACCATCACCACACAGGACTGCACTCTTATACCATATCACTACAACTCACCACTAACCACACAGGACTGCACTCTTATACCATATCACTACAACTCACCATCACCACACAGGACTGGACTCTTATACCATATCACTACAACTCACCACTAACCGCACAGGACTGGACTCTTATACCATATCACTACAACTCACCATCACCACACAGGACTGCACTCTTATACCATATCACTACAACTCACCATCACCACACAGGACTGCACTCTTATACCATATCACTACAACTCACCATCACCACACAGGGCTGGACTCTTATACCATATCACTACAACTCACCATCACCACACAGGACTGCACTCTTATACCATATCACTACAACTCACCATCACCACACAGGGCTGGACTCTTATACCATATCACTACAACTCACCATCACCACACAGGACTGCACTCTTATACCATATCACTACAACTCACCATCACCACACAGGACTGCACTCTTATACCATATCACTACAACTCACCATCACCACACAGGGCTGGACTCTTATACCATATCACTACAACTCACCATCACCACACAGGGCTGGACTCTTATACCATACCACTACAACTCACCATCACCACACAGGGCTGCACTCTTATACCATATCACTACAACTCACCATCACCACACAGGGCTGGACTCTTATACCATATCACTACAACTCACCATCACCACACAGGGCTGGACTCTTATACCATATCACTACAACTCACCATCACCACACAGTACTGCACTCTTATACCATATCACTACAACTCACCATCACCACACAGGGCTGGACTCTTATACCATATCACTACAACTCACCATCACCACACAGGGCTGGACTCTTATACCATATCACTACAACTCACCATCATCACACAGGACTGGACTCTTATACCATATCACTACAACTCACCATCACCACACAGGGCTGGACTCTTATACCATATCACTACAACTCACCACTAACCACACAGGACTGCACTCTTATACCATATCACTACAACTCACCATCATCACACAGGGCTGGACTCTTATACCATATCACTACAACTCACCATCACCACACAGTACTGGACTCTTATACCATATCACTACAACTCACCACTAACCACACAGGGCTGTACTCTTATACCATATCACTACAACTCACCACTAACCACACAGGGCTGTACTCTTATACCATATCACTACAACTCACCACTAACCACACAGGACTGCACTCTTATACCATATCACTACAACTCACCACTAACCACACAGGGCTGGACTCTTATACCATATCACTACAACTCACCATCACCACACAGGACTGGACTCTTATACCATATCACTACAACTCACCATCACCACACAGGACTGCACTCTTATACCATATCACTACAACTCACCACTAACCACACAGGACTGCACTCTTATACAATATCACTACAACTCACCATCACCACACAGGGCTGGACTCTTATACCATATCACTACAACTCACCATCACCACACAGGGCTGGACTCTTATACCATATCACTACAACTCACCATCACCACACAGGGCTGGACTCTTATACCATATCACTACAACTCACCATCATCACACAGGACTGCACTCTTATACCATATCACTACAACTCACCACTAACCACACAGGGCTGGACTCTTATACCATATCACTACAACTCACCATCACCACACAGGGCTGGACTCTTATATCATATCACTACAACTCACCATCATCACACAGGACTGCACTCTTATACCATATCACTACAACTCACCACTAACCACACAGGACTGCACTCTTATACCATATCACTACAACTCACCATCACCACACAGGACTGGACTCTTATACCATATCACTACAACTCACCATCACCACACAGGGCTGGACTCTTATACCATATCACTACAACTCACCACTACACACAGGGATGGACTCTTATACCATATCACTACAACTCACCATCACCACACAGAACTGGACTCTTATACCATATCACTACTACTCACCACCACCACACAGGACTGCACTCTTATACCATATCACTACAACTCACCATCACCACACAGGACTGGACTCTTATACCATATCACTACAACTCACCATCACCACACAGGGCTGGACTCTTATACCATATCACTACAACTCACCACTAACCACACAGGGCTGGACTCTTATACCATATCACTACAACTCACCATCATCACACAGGGCTGGACTCTTATACCATATCACTACAACTCACCATCACCACACAGGGCTGGACTCTTATACCATATCACTACAACTCACCACTAACCACACAGGACTGCACTCTTATACCATATCACTACAACTGACCATCACCACACAGGACTGGACTCTTATACCATATCACTACAACTCACCATCACCACACAGGGCTGGACTCTTATACCATATCACTACAACTCACCACTAACCACACAGGGCTGCACTCTTATACCATATCACTACAACTCACCACTAACCACACAGGGCTGGACTCTTATACCATATCACTACAACTCACCATCACCACACAGGACTGGACTCTTATACCATATCACTACAACTCACCATCACCACACAGGGCTGGACTCTTATACCATATCACTACAACTCACCATCATCACACAGGGCTGGACTCTTATACCATATCACTACAACTCACCATCATCACACAGGACTGCACTCTTATACCATATCACTACAACTCACCATCACCACACAGGGCTGGACTCTTATACCATATCACTACAACTCACCATCACCACACAGTACTGCACTCTTATACCATATCACTACAACTCACCATCATCACACAGGACTGGACTCTTATACCATATCACTACAACTCACCACTAACCACACAGGACTGCACTCTTATACCATATCACTACAACTCACCATCACCACACAGGACTGCACTCTTATTCCATATCACTACAACTCACCATCATCACACAGGACTGCACTCTTATACCATATCACTACAACTCACCATCACCACACAGGGCTGGACTCTTATATCATATCACTACAACTCACCATCACCACACAGGGCTGGACTCTTATACCATATCACTACAACTCACCATCATCACACAGGGCTGGACTCTTATACCATATCACTACAACTCACCATCACCACACAGGGCTGGACTCTTATACCATATCACTACAACTCACCACTAACCACACAGGACTGCACTCTTATACCATATCACTACAACTCACCATCACCACACAGGACTGGACTCTTATACCATATCACTACAACTCACCATCACCACACAGGGCTGGACTCTTATACCATATCACTACAACTCACCACTAACCACACAGGGCTGCACTCTTATACCATATCACTACAACTCACCACTAACCACACAGGGCTGGACTCTTATACCATATCACTACAACTCACCATCACCACACAGGACTGGACTCTTATACCATATCACTACAACTCACCACTAACCACACAGGGCTGGACTCTTATACCATATCACTACAACTCACCATCACCACACAGGGCTGGACTCTTATATCATATCACTACAACTCACCATCACCACACAGGGCTGGACTCTTATACCATATCACTACAACTCACCATCATCACACAGGGCTGGACTCTTATACCATATCACTACAACTCACCATCATCACACAGGACTGCACTCTTATACCATATCACTACAACTCACCATCACCACACAGGGCTGGACTCTTATACCATATCACTACAACTCACCATCACCACACAGGACTGCACTCTTATACCATATCACTACAACTCACCATCACCACACAGTACTGCACTCTTATACCATATCACTACAACTCACCATCATCACACAGGACTGGACTCTTATACCATATCACTACAACTCACCACTAACCACACAGGACTGCACTCTTATACCATATCACTACAACTCACCATCACCACACAGGACTGCACTCTTATTCCATATCACTACAACTCACCATCATCACACAGGACTGCACTCTTATACCATATCACTACAACTCACCATCACCACACAGGGCTGGACTCTTATATCATATCACTACAACTCACCATCACCACACAGGGCTGGACTCTTATACCATATCACTACAACTCACCATCACCACACAGGGCTGGACTCTTATACCATATCACTACAACTCACCATCACCACACAGGGCTGGACTCTTATACCATATCACTACAACTCACCATCACCACACAGTACTGCACTCTTATACCATATCACTACAACTCACCATCACAACACAGGGCTGGACTCTTATACCATATCACTACAACTCACCACTAACCACACAGGACTGGACTCTTATACCATATCACTACAACTCACCACTAACCACACAGGACTGCACTCTTATACCATATCACTACAACTCACCACTAACCACACAGGACTGGACTCTTATACCATATCACTACAACTCACCATCACCACACAGGACTCCACTCTTATACCATATCACTACAACTCACCATCACCACACAGGACTGCACTCTTATACCATATCACTACAACTCACCATCACCACACAGGGCTGGACTCTTATACCATATCACTACAACTCACCACTAACCACACAGTACTGCACTCTTATACCATATCACTACAACTCACCATCACCACACAGGGCTGCACTCTTATACCATATCACTACAACTCACCATCACCACACAGGGCTGGACTCTTATACCATATCACTACAACTCACCATCACCACACAGGACTGCACTCTTATACCATATCACTACTACTCACCATCACCACACAGGGCTGGACTCTTATACCATATCACTACAACTCACCATCACCTCACAGGACTGCACTCTTATACCATATCACTACAACTCACCATCACCACACAGGACTGCACTCTTATACCATATCACTACAACTCACCATCATCACACAGGGCTGGACTCTTATACCATATCACTACAACTCACCATCACCACACAGTACTGCACTCTTATACCACATCACTACAACTCACCACTAACCACACAGGGCTGGACTCTTATACCATATCACTACAACTCACCATCACCACACAGGGCTGCACTCTAATACCATATCACTACAACTCACCACTAACCACACTGCAGAGTTCTCATGTATCGGGACAGTGTGTTCCCAGCACTAATCTTGTCTCTAAAAATATGAGATATGTGAGAGTGCATGTGTTTGTGTATGTGTGTGTATACATATGTGTGTGTGTGTATGTATTTGTTTGTGTACATATGTGTGTGCTCATGTATGTTAGAAAGCATTTGTGTTTTTATGTGTTTGTGTGTGGGCGAGAGTGCATGTGTGTTTGTGTATGTATGAGTGTCTCCTTATGTATGTGTGTGTATGTGTATGTATGTATGTATGTATGTATGTATGTGAGTCTTTGTATGTATGTGTGTATGCGTGTGTGTGTTTGTGTATATGTATTCATGTGTGTATATGTGTCTGTGTATGTGTGGTGTATGCATGTGAGTATTTGTGTGTGTGTGTGTATGTATTGGTGTGTGTAAAGCAGTCGTCAAAGTGCAGTATGGGTTCTGTATTTGAGAGACATGAGAATGCAGTGTGAGTGATGGTGAGGTATGTATAAGAGACATCAGAATGCAGTGAGAGTGCAGTGTGACTGCAGTGTGAGTGATGGTGATGTATGTATAAGAGGCAGTATGAGTGCAGTGTGAGTGCAGTGTGAGTGATGGTGATGTATGTATAAGAGGCAGTGCGAGTGCAGTATGAGTACAATGTGAGTGATGGTGATGTATGTATAAAAGGAAGTGTGAGTGCAGTATGAGTTCAGTGTGAGTGATGGTGATGTATGTATAAGAGGCACTGTGAGTGCAGTGTGAGTGCAGTGTGAGTGATGGTGATGTATGTATAAGAGGCAGTGCGAGTGCAGTGTGAGTGCAATGTGAGTGATGGTGATGTATGTATAAAACGAAGTGTGAGTGCAGTATGAGTGCAGTGTGAGTGATGGTGATGTATGTATAAGAGGCACTGTGAGTGCAGTGTGAGTGCAATATGAGTGATGGTGATGTATGTATAAGAGGCAGTGCCAGTAGTGTGAGTGCAGTGTGAGTGATGGTGATGTATGTATAAGAGCCATCAGAATGCAGTTTGAGTGCAGTGTGAGTGCAGTGGGAGTGATGGTGATGTATGTATAAGAGGCAGTGCGAGTGCAGTGTGAGTGCGGTGGGAGTGATGGTGATGTATGTATAAGAGGCAGTGCGAGTGCAGTGTGAGTGCAGGCATACATTACAGTACTTAGCAGTAAATCACAATGACATGGCCGTAGATAGTCACATCCAACAAGGCGATCAGACCCTACAATTAGTGCAGCCCAATACCCCCGATATGTAGGACCTTCTTACCATTAACACAGGGGGAATAACATTCCCTAACTTCTCTGGCATCTCCTTCACAGGGGGCACCACCTCTGGCACTGGGTGGGTTAGTTGGAGATCTGAGGAAAGCAAGAGGCAGAAGAGGGGATCAGATTAAAGTACCAAAAAACCTGGAACTGAGAGACAACAAAAGAGCTTTCAGCAGAGGGATCCCATCACTGACTGTCCCTGTTACTGTCACGTTCTCCTGGTTCCCCTCCCGGTTCCTGTTCCTCCTTTGTTTTACTCCTGATTCCTTCTCTTACCAATGGCAATGGGGGTGTTTGAGGTGCTTAAAGGAGCAGTAAACTTTTTTTATGAAAAAAATATATTTTGTAGGGATTTTCCTATTGAGTAAAATAAGGGTACTCCCAATGCCGAGAGATTTATATTTCCAGAGTTATTACAGTTTAAACCCATGTTTTTTTTACATTAGCAGTGCCCTCTAGTGGTCGAATTCTAATTAGATTTCACATTAGATTCTAATGGAGAGGAAAGTCAGAGACATACAGTTCTCCATAGAATGTGATTGAAACTGCCTGTCACTTCCTGTCAGTTAGAACTATCAGGAAGTAAACACAGTAAATTCACTTCCTGTCAGTTAGAACTATCAGGAAGTAAACACAGTAAATTCACTTCCTGGTTATTTGAACTGCTATAAATTTTGAACAAAACATCTGACAGCAGTGGGAGTGACCTTGTTTTATTCAGCAGGAAAAGCATGTGTTTTCATAAACAAAAGTTTACTGCTCTTTTAAGTCAGAGTGCAAGCCTCCACTTTCTATGTTACTCTATGGAGACTATGCTTTAAATTCTCCAAACTTAGAGAAATATTAGTCATTGACTCCATACAATATCATAGGAACTGGATAGTTTATCACACTGGAGAAGTTATCTCCTCTTTATCACACCTTAGTACATCTCCCCCTGTAGTCTATAACTAAAGATCTCCCAGAGAATAACATAGGAACTGGAGAATTTATCTTACTGGAGAAATTATCTCCTCTTTATCACACCTTAGTACATCTCCCCTGTAGTCTATAACTAAATCTCTCCCATAGAATAACATAGGAACTGGAGAGTTTATCTCACTGGAGAAGTTATCTCCGCTTTATCACACCTTAGTACATCTCCCCTGTAGTCTATAACTAAAGATCTCCCATAGAATAACATAGGAACTGGAGAGTTTATCACACTGGAGAAGTTATCTCCTCTTTATCACACCTTAGTACATCTCCCCTGTAGTATATAACTAAAGATCTCCCATAGAATAACATAGGAACTGGAGAATTTATCTTACTGGAGAAATTATCTCCTCTTTATCACACCTTAGAAAATCTCCCCTGTAGTCTATAACTAAATCTCTCCCATAGAATAACATAGGAACTGGAGAGTTTATCTCACTGGAGAAGTTATCTCCTCTTTATCACACCTTAGTACATCTCCCCTGTAGTATATAACTAAATCTCTCCCATAGAATAACATAGGAACTGGAGAGTTTATCTCACTGGAGAAGTTATCTCCTCTTTATCACAACTTAGTACATCTCCCCTGTAGTCTATAACTAAATCTCTCCCATAGAATAACATAGGAACTGGAGACTTTATCACACTGGAGATGTTATCTCCTCTTTATCACACCTTAGTACATCTCCCCTGTAGTCTATAACTAAATATCTCCCATAGAATAACATAGGAACTGGAGAGTTTATCTCACTGGAGAAGTTATCTCCTCTTTATCACACCTTAGTACATCTCTCCTGTAGTCTATAACTAAATCTCTCCCATAGAATAACATAGGAACTGGAGAGTTTATCTCACTGGAGAAGTTATCTCCTCTTTATCACACCTTAGTACATCACTCCTGTAGTCTATAACTAAATATCTCCCATAGAATAACATACAAACTGGAGAGTTTATCACACTGGAGAAGTTATCTCCTTTTTATCACACCTTAGTACATCTCCCCTGTAGTCTATAACTAAATATCTCCCATAGAATAACATAGGAACTGGAGAATTTATCACACTGGAGAAGTTATCTCCTCTTTATCACACCTTAGTACATCTCTCCTGTAGTCTATAACTAAATCTCTCCCATAGAATAACATAGGAACTGGAGAGTTTATCTCACTGGAGAAGTGATCTCCTCTTTATCACACCTTAGTACATCTCCCCTGTAGTCTATAACTAAATCTCTCCCATAGAATAACATAGGAACTGGAGAGTTTATGTCACTGGAGAAGTTATCTCCTCTTTATCACACCTTAGTACATTTCCCCTGTAGTCTATAACTAAAGATCTCCCATAGAATAACATAGGAACTGGAGAGTTTATCTCACTGGAGAAGTTATCTCCTCTTTATCACACCTTAGTACATCTCCCCTGTAGTCTATAACTAAAGATCTCCCATAGAATAACATAGGAACTGGAGAGTTTATCACACTGGAGAAGTTATCTCCTCTTTATCACACCTTAGTACATCTCCCCTGTAGTCTATAACTAAATCTCTCCCATAGAATAACATAGGAACTGGAGAGTTTATGTCACTGGAGAAGTTATCTCCTCTTTATCACACCTTAGTACATCTCCCCTGTAGTCTATAACTAAAGATCTCCCATAGAATAACATAGGAACTGGAGAGTTTATCTCACTGGAGAAGTTATCTCCTCTTTATCACACCTTAGTACATCTCCCCTGTAGTCTATAACTAAAGATCTCCCATAGAATAACATAGGAACTGGAGAGTTTATCACACTGGAGAAGTTATCTCCTCTTTATCATACCTTAGTACATCTCCCCTGTAGTCTATAACTAAATCTCTCCCATAGAATAACATAGGAACTGGAGAGTTTATCACACTGGAGAAGTTATCTCCTCTTTATCACAGCTTAGTACATCTCCCCTGTAGTCTATAACTAAATCTCTCCCATAGAATAACATAGGAACTGGAGAGTTTATCTCACTGGAGAAGTGATCTCCTCTTTATCACACCTTAGTACATCTCCCCTGTAGTCTATAACTAAAGATCTCCCATAGAATAACATAGGAACTGGAGAGTTTATCTCACTGGAGAAGTTATCTCCTCTTTATCACATCTTAGTACATCCCCCCCTGTAGTCTATAACTAAATATCTCCCATAGAATAACATAGGGACTGGAGAGTTTATCACACTGGAGAAGTTATCTCCTCTTTATCACACCTTAGTACATCTCCCCCTGTAGTCTATAACTAAATCTCTCCCATAGAATAACATAGGAACTGGAGAGTTTATCACACTGGAGAAGTTATCTCCTCTTTATCACACCTTAGTACATCTCCCCCTGTAGTCTATAACTAAATCTCTCCCATAGAATAACATAGGAACTGGAGAGTTTATCACACTGGAGAAGTTATCTCCTCTTTATCACACCTTAGTACATCTCCCCTGTAGTCTATAACTAAATATCTCCCATAGAATAACATAGGAACTGGAGAGTTTATCACACTGGAGAAGTTATCTCCTCTTTATCACACCTTAGTACATCTCCCCTGTAGTCTATAACTAAATCTCTCCCATAGAATAACATAGGAACTGGACAGTTTATCACACTGGAGAAGTTATCTCCTCTTTATCACACCTTAGAACATCTCCCCTGTAGTCTATAACTAAATATCTCCCATAGAATAACATAGGAACTGGAGAGTTTATCACACTGGAGAAGTTATCTCCTCTTTATCACACCTTAGTACATCTCTCCTGTAATCTATAACTAAAGATCTCCCATAGAATAACATAGGAACTGGAGAGTTTATCTCACTGGAGGAGTTATCTCCTCTTTATCACACCTTAGTACATGTATCATCCAGGACACCACAATCCAAGACAAGTGTAACAAGAAGCAGCCGACAGAAGGAGATAAGAAAAAGTTTATTCACCTGAACTTCTCCTGAATTCCCATTCCACAGGTTCGGTCACATGGAGTCCACTGGGACCACGCTGACCAGCCACAGTCCACAGGGCAGGACGAGTCATCGCAGGTCATCTTCCCTTCTTCACAGTGGCTTGATACAGAGAGGAAAGGGGAGAGAACGCACAGACACGCACATTATTAAAGGGACAGAAACATGTCTTAATAATAGAACACTCGAAACAAATCAATATATAATAAGTTATAAGATACTAGTTGAACAGCCCGTTACAGGGGCCACAGTGCCTCTGGCAGCCGGTCGCAGGGCAGTCACACGCAGTGGAGACTGCCCGCGCCACTGTTGATACAGAGCTGGACGCTCCTTCGGAGCGCCCAGCTCTGTATCAGCCGGGGTGCGGGCAGTCTGTACTGCGCACGACTGCCGCACGCGTAGCAGTGTCTACTGCGCATGTCAGGTGTTACACACAATTTAGCGAATTATTAGATAGGATTTTCGCCCACTCAGAGTGGTGCACCCTCAGGTAAATAAGCAATGCAGAAACAGAAGGTCAAAAAAAGTACACTCCAGAGGTGGGAGAGTTCAATAGACCAAGAAGAACCCTTTATAGAGGCACTCAAAAAATATATCATGATAAATAGAATATTTTTATTGATGGTCCAGCAAAAGCAAACAACAATTACTTCTTACATGATGAAGCCTCAAAGAGGCGAAACGCGTTGGGTGTGGGCTGACAGATTACCTCCCTTTTCTCCTGACCTATCTTACATGCCTCATGTAGCATTTCATGGATGGCTAGAGTTCATTACTGTATCTAGCGGTGTACTGGTAAGACCTCACCTTGAGTATGCAGTGCAGTTTTGGGCACCGGTTCTGAAAAAGGATATACTAGAACTAGAGAGGGTACAGCGGAGAGCAACAAAATGAATTAAGGGAATGGAGGACTTGATGTATGAGGAACGACTAGACAAACTTGGTTTATTTACTGTAGAGAAAAGACGACTAAGAGGAGACCTTATCACATTGTACAAGTATATGAGAGGTCAATACAAGGATCTCTGCGGTGAGCTATTTATTCCAAGGCCTGATCAGGTGACCAGGGGACACCCCTTGAGATCAGAGGAAAGGAGGTTTAGACTTCAGCAGAGGAAGGGGTTTTTTACAGTAAGGTCTGTTAAATTGTGGAATTCCTTGCCCAAGGAGGTGGTTATGGCAGAGACAATGGATACATTTAAGAGAAGATTGGATACATTTCTTTCAAAATGAAACATACAGAGTTATATTGTTTATTAGTAGGCAGATCAGATAAAGATAACTTATTTGGTAGCAGGAAAGTTATAAAATTACTGGGGTATGTGGAGAAGGTTGAACTTGATGGACTTGTGTCCTTATTCAACCTAATTTACTATGTTACTATGTAACTGTTGTACCTTCTCTCGTATGGTTTGTATATCTCCTTATAGACTTCATGAAAGTCACATGATTTATTATTGTGTATTTTCTGTATAATAACACGTTCTATCTGTATGCACATCAGACTATCCCTTTTGCACTAGCACGTTATATATAAAGATCTATATAAGATATCATGATATATATATTTTTGCTTTGCTCTTCCCTGCCATTTGTTGGATCAATGTATTTATTTTTTTTGGCCAGGAGAATTGATATTTATTTTAGTCTTACATGTTAGTCTTATCCTGATTTTTTTTAGTGGAACAAAGCTCAGACTGGCCCAGACTACTACATAGGGACTTGTATGTCTTCTTTAATGTTTGTTCTGTGTGGTGATGTTTTCAGTGCTTTTAATTGTAAGAAGCAATTGTCATTTGTTTTTGCTTGACCGTCAATAAAAATATTCTATTCATCATGATAAGAAGTCGTTCTTGGACCTCATATCTCTGTAGTGCCCTCTGGTCACCTTTTGTTTCTGCATTAATAATAGAACGCAACTTATCTTAAAGGGACACTAACAACTTCTAACACAAACTCTCCACTTCGCTTCATCTGAAAAGAAAATCTGAGAGGCCATTCTGTCTCTGGTTCCCCAACTCATTCACTAGTATTAGAGATCACGTCCATGAGAGGGGACATGAATCTTTACTCGTTTCACTGAAGGCTTCCTAGGAAAGAGTTGAAGGTCCAGGAGTCCAGTGACAAAGCATCATACCTGCCCCCATGGTCATAATGTCCAGTACTAATTAAATATTCATTGTGGAAAACCAATAAATACAGAATTGACTCATAGAGACCATTATGTTTTTTTGTGCAGATCAACCCTTTTTATGGACAGATTAACCCTTTACTCTGCAATGTGACAGACACCTCTCTAGCACTCAATGGGTTAAGGTAAGGGGAGAGTTTTATTAGGAGGTGATAGTGATATCTCAGGGTTGAGAAAATACTCAAATATCAGGAGGACGTCCAGCTGCTTAGTACCGACTGTCACTTCTACCATCAGTACAGACGGGCTGATCTACTGAAGAAAAGAAGGCAAAGTGGGTCAAACCAGCCGCAATTTAGGGGACAAATAAATACACCTGATTATTTAAATGGAATTTTAACCCCTTGAATGCAAGAGAGGTCTCCAATGCAAATAATTGCTTTGGAGATATCTCTACCATTCAACAGGTAAATCAATTTAAACCATTTAAATCAATGGAAATTTTGGGAATGATTATTAGTTCCCTATAATACACTTCGTTTTTCCAGAATTAATCTATTTGCCTTAGTACATCAGCCTCTCGTGTGCTGCCGGCTCCTTCTGATTGGCTTCTCACCATGCACTGCAGTTGTCCTTCCTGAAGGGGGCGTCTGTAATCCACATCTCCTGGTCCACGTGGCAGCGACACTGACTGATATTCACACAGCCGCTATCCTGAAGATACAGCCCGGGGGGACAGCGGCAGCCTGCAGGAGGGAAAATGGGGTGTCAGGGTGTAGGATATAAAGAGATGGGTTTATACCCTGTGGGGTGTCAGAGTGTAGGATATAAAGATAAGGGTTTATACCCTGTGGGGTGTCAGGGTGTAGGATATAAAAGAGATGGGTTTATACCCTGTGGGGTGTCAGAGTGTAGGGTATAAAGATAAGGGTTTATACCCTGTGGGGTGTCAGAGTGTAGGATATAAAGATAAGGGTTTATACCCTGTGGGGTGTCAGAGTGTAGGATATAAAGATAAGGGTTTATACCCTGTGGGGTGTTAATATGTAATATATAAAGAGATGGGTCTATACCCTGTGGGGTGTCAGTATGTAATATATAAAGATAAGGGTTTATACCCTGTGGGGTGTCAGTATGTAATATATAAAGATAAGGGTTTATACCCTGTGGGGTGTCAGTATGTAATATATAAAGATAAGGGTTTATACCCTGTGGGGTGTCAGGGTGTAGGATATAAAAGAGATGGGTTTATACCCTGTGGGGTGTCAGAGTGTAGGATATAAAGATAAGGGTTTATACCCTGTGGGGTGTCAGGGTGTAGGATATAAAGATAAGGGTTTATACCCTGTGGGGTGTCAGAGTGTAATATATAAAGATAAGGGTTTATACCCTGTGGGGTGTCAGTATGTAATATATAAAGAGATGGGTTTATACCCTGTGGGGTGTCAGAGTGTAGGATATAAAGATAAGGGTTTATACCCTGTGGGGTGTCAGGGTGTAGGATATAAAAGAGATGGGTTTATACCCTGTGGGGTGTCAGAGTGTAGGGTATAAAGATAAGGGTTTATACCCTGTGGGGTGTCAGAGTGTAGGATATAAAGATAAGGGTTTATACCCTGTGGGGTGTCAGAGTGTAGGATATAAAGATAAGGGTTTATACCCTGTGGGGTGTTAATATGTAATATATAAAGAGATGGGTCTATACCCTGTGGGGTGTCAGTATGTAATATATAAAGATAAGGGTTTATACCCTGTGGGGTGTCAGTATGTAATATATAAAGATAAGGGTTTATACCCTGTGGGGTGTCAGGGTGTAGTATATTAAAGAGATGGGTTTATACCCTGTGGGGTGTCAGAGTGTAGGATATAAAGATAAGGGTTTATACCCTGTGGGGTGTCAGGGTGTAGGATATAAAGATAAGGGTTTATACCCTGTGGGGTGTCAGAGTGTAATATATAAAGATAAGGGTTTATACCCTGTGGAGTGTTAATATGTAATATATAAAGAGATGGGTTTATACCCTGTGGGGTGTCAGGGTGTAGGATATAAAGATAAGGGTTTATACCCTGTGGGGTGTCAGTATGTAATATATAAAGATAAGGGTTTATACCCTGTGGGGTGTCAGTATGTAATATATAAAGATAAGGATTTATACCCTGTGGGGTGTCAGGGTGTAGGATATAAAGATAAGGGTTTATACCCTGTGGGGTGTCAGAGTGTAGGATATAAAAGAGATGGGTTTATACCCTGTGGGGTGTCAGGGTGTAGGATATAAAAGAGATGGGTTTATACCCTGTGGGGTGTCAGAGTGTAGGATATAAAGATAAGGGTTTATACCCTGTGGGGTGTCAGAGTGTAGGATATAAAGATAAGGGTTTATACCCTGTGGGGTGTTAATATGTAATATATAAAGAGATGGGTCTATACCCTGTGGGGTGTCAGTATGTAATATATAAAGATAAGGGTTTATACCCTGTGGGGTGTCAGTATGTAATATATAAAGATAAGGGTTTATACCCTGTGGGGTGTCAGAGTGTAATATATAAAGATAAGGGTTTATACCCTGTGGGGTGTCAGAGTGTAGGATATAAAGATAAGGGTTTATACCCTGTGGGGTGTTAATATGTAATATATAAAGAGATGGGTCTATACCCTGTGGGGTGTCAGTATGTAATATATAAAGATAAGGGTTTATACCCTGTGGGGTGTCAGAGTGTAGGATATAAAAGAGATGGGTTTATACCCTGTGGGGTGTCAGTATGTAATATATAAAGATAAGGGTTTATACCCTGTGGGGTGTCAGTATGTAATATATAAAGATAAGGGTTTATACCCTGTGGAGTGTTAATATGTAATATATAAAGAGATGGGTTTATACCCTGTGGGGTGTCAGGGTGTAGGATATAAAGATAAGGGTTTATACCCTGTGGGGTGTCAGTATGTAATATATAAAGAGATGGGTTTATACCCTGTGGGGTGTCAGGGTGTAAGGGAAGGTGCAGGGCCTCTAAAAGGCAGTTGGATATTTTTCGGGATCAATCCCCCATCTGCTTTGTAGCCAACTGTAATAATTTTCTATACCGTCCTTAACTAGAAAGGTTCCCGGTACTTATATCCACAGAATCAGGACCAGAATGTGTCTCACTACTCACCCGCCATACAGCTGCCATTACACAAGTTCTCTGCGCTCAGCCCGCGACACGTCTGAGGACACGGATCCAGCTGATGGGAACCACAGTCTCCTTCCTCCACATAAATCATCTCCGGACCACAGTCTGCAAAGGGAAGGGCAGAAAACTGCCTCATACTAACAGCACGGAAAGGACCTGATATATCACTATGGTTATAGTGTAACGTTTCCACAGTGACCTCAACCCCTAACCTTTACCGTCTATGTTGGGTTTCCATTCTTAAATAAATAAATGAACTAACCGTTACAGTGACAGAGGGGTGCCCAATGGGTTAGACATCCCCTGGAACTCTAAGGGTTAAAATAAACTATAATGGGATTTTTTTAATTAAAAAAACATTGTTTTGTTTATAGCATCCAATAGGTTAATTGATTATCAACAAATAAAGCAGTAAAGTATGAAAATAAAAAAAATAACCATTTTCAAGAAGCAAAATGGGTCATTCCATCTCCAAGAACCTCCAGGGCGTGGCTGGCAGATTCACAATATACAAGAACTTTGGTACCGCCTCTGCAGTGCTTACTGATTTCAACCAATCACAAGCTAAGTCTCCTGTAATGTGATTGGCTGAATTTCAAGCCTAAACTTTTATTAGTAGGAAAAACACAATGATGTTTCTTATTAACTTATTAATCAATAAGTACATTTGTGTTGATTATAAAGCTAAAGCCTTATTTATAGTAGTGATAGACACCTCATTATTATATACGTAATATCTTCTGTAGTGACCTATTTTAGCTGTAGTTTGGAGTAAAACACAGGAAACTTTCGGTACCCACCTGTTCTTACCTAATTTGGCCCCACCTGACCTCACCTAATGCATCCCCACCTGCACTTACCTAGTGTGTCCCTACCTGCCCTTAGTGTTTACTTACCTGCCATTACCTAGTGTGTCCCCACCTGTCCTTACCTAGGACATCCCACCTGCCCTTACCTAGTGAGTCCCCACCTGTCCTTACCTAGGACATCCCACCTGCCCTTACCTAGTGAGTCCCCACCTGTCCTTACCTAGTGTGTCCCCATCTGGCCTTTCCTAATGTCTCCTGACCTGTCCTTACCTAGTGTGTCCCCACCTGTCCTTACCTAGTGCGTCCTCACCTGTCCTTACCTAGTGTGTCCCTACCTGCCCTTCCCTAGTGCATTTCCACCTGCCATTACCTAGTGTGTCCTCACGTGTCCTTACCTAGTGTGTCCTCACCTGTCCTTACCTAGTGAGTCCTCACGTGTCCTTACCTAGCGCGTCCTCACCTGTCCTTACCTAGTGTGTCCCCACGTGTCTTTACCTAGTGTGTCCCCACCTCCCCTTACCTAGTGTCTCCCCACCTGTTCTTACCTAGTGAGTCCTCACCTGTCCTTACCTAGTGTGTCCCTTCCTGTCCTTACCTAGTGCGTCCTCACCTGTTCTTACCTAGTGCGTCCTCACCTGTCCTTACCTAGTGTGTCCACACCTGCCCTTACCTAGTGTGTCCCCACCTGTCCTTACCTAGTGTGTCCCCACCTCCCCTTACCTAGTGTCTCCCCACCTGTTCTTACCTAGTGAGTCCTCACCTGTCCTTACCTAGTGTGTCCCTTCCTGTCCTTACCTAGTGTGTCCTCACCTGTTCTTACCTAGTGCGTCCTCACCTGTCCTTACCTAGTGTGTCCACACCTGCCCTTACCTAGTGTGTCCCCACCTGTCCTTACCTAGTGTGTCCCCACCTCCCCTTACCTAGTGTCTCCCCACCTGTTCTTACCTAGTGAGTCCTCACCTGTCCTTACCTAGTGTGTCCCTTCCTGTCCTTACCTAGTGTGTCCTCACCTGTTCTTACCTAGTGTGTCCCCACCTCCCCTTACCTAGTGTCTCCCCACCTGTCCTTACCTAGTGAGTCCTCACCTGTCCTTACCTAGTGTGTCCCTTCCTGTCCTTACCTAGTGTGTCCTCACCTGTTCTTACCTAGTGCATCCCTTCCTGTCCTTACCTAGTGTGTCCTCACCTGTCCTTACCTAGTGTGTCCCCACCTGTCCTTACCTAGTGTGTCCCCACCTCCCCTTACCTAGTGTCTCCCCACCTGTTCTTACCTAGTGAGTCCTCACCTGTCCTTACCTAGTGTGTCCCTTCCTGTCCTTACCTAGTGTGTCCTCACCTGTTCTTACCTAGTGCGTCCTCACCTGTCCTTACCTAGTGAGTCCCCACCTGTCCTTACCTAGTGTGTCCCCACCTGTCCTTACCTAGTGCGTCCTCACCTGTCCTTACCTAGTGTGTCCCCACCTGCCCTTACCTAGTGCGACCCCACCTGTCCTTACCAAGTGTGTCCCTACCTGCCTTTACCTAGTGCATTTCCACCTGCCATTACCTAGTGTGTACTCACCTGCCTTTACCTAGTGCGTCCTCACCTGTCCTTACCTAGTGCGTCCTCACCTGTCCTTACCTAGTGCATCCCTTCCTGTCCTTACCTAGTGTGTCCTCACCTGTCCTTACCTAGTGTGTCCCCACGTGTCTTTACCTAGTGTGTCCCCACCTCCCCTTACCTAGTGTCTCCCCACCTGTTCTTACCTAGTGAGTCCTCACCTGTCCTTACCTAGTGTGTCCCCACCTGTCCTTACCTAGTGTGTCCTCACCTGTTCTTACCTAGTGCGTCCTCACCTGTCCTTACCTAGTGAGTCCTCACCTCCCCTTACCTAGTGTCTCCCCACCTGTCATTACCTAGTGTGTCCCCACCTCCCCTTACCTAGTGTCTCCCCACCTGTCATTACCTAGTGAGTCCCCACCTTCCCTTACCTAGTGTGTCCCCACCTGTCATTACCTAGTGAGTCCCCACCTTCCCTTACCTAGTGTCTCCCCACCTGTCCTTACCTAGTGCATCCACACCTGTCCTTACCTAGTGTGTCCCCACCTGACCTGAACTAATGCATCCCCACCTGCCCTTACTTAGGGCATCCCTACCTGTCCTTACCTAGTGTGTCCCCACTTGTCCTTACCTAGTGCATCCACACCTGTCCTTACCTAGTGTGTCCCCACCTGACCTGAACTAATGCATCCCCACCTGCCCTTACTTAGGGCATCCCTACCTGTCCTTACCTAGTGCATCCCTACCTGCCCTCACCTAGTGTGTCCCACCTCCCCTTACCTAGTGTCTCCCCACCTGTCATTACCTAGTGAGTCCCCACCTTTCCTTACCTAGTGTGTCCCCACCTGTCCTTACCTACTGACTCCCCACCTGCCCTTACCTAGTGTGACCCCACCTGCCCTTACCTAGCGCGTCCTCACCTGTTCTTACCTAGTGCATCCCCACCTGTTGTTACCTAGTGCGTCCCCACCTGTTCTTACCTAGTGTGTCCCCACAAGGCCGCAGATTGCAGGACTCAGTCTGTATGGCTTCTCCAACGCAAGGAAGTCCTCCATTTTTTGGTGGGGGGTTCTCACAGCTCCTGCTCCTAGACCTTACACCTCCCTGACAGTCCGCATCACACTCAGACCAATGTCCCCAGTGAGACCAGGACCCGTCCACTGTAGAAAGGAAAATATATCAGATTATCACAAAACACATCTCTCTTAAAAGGGGAATTTGCCACTGGAATAAGTGAATCATATGGGGTTTACTAGAAATACTTATACAAGGATTTTCCATCCTTATAGCAGTTAGTTATGACTATTTACTGGTTATTTACACTCTGCTGTAGTCTATAACTGAATGGGGACATTTCACTACATTGAGATGCTTTACAACCATGTGTGCAGCTGGGTAAAGCCATTAGAGAGAAAGATAACGAGAGAGAGAGAGAGAGAGAGACCTTAGAATCATGAATGGGGCTAGCTAGTGCCATAGAGAGATAGACCAGCCATTGAGACCAGCCTAGCTAGAGCCCAAGAGAGAGCCCCACCCTTTAGATTGAGGCTTGCTAGAGACATGGAAAGAGAGAGATCAGCCCTATAGATTCATGCTGGGATTGACTAGAGCCTTAGAGAGAGCCCCGCCCTTCAGGGTCATGGGCGGGGCTGGCTAGAGCCATAGAGAAAGAGATTCCCACCCTTTATATTCATGGGGGGTCTAGCTGGAGTCATAAAGACAAAGCCCCTTCCTTTAAATTCATTGGTGGGGTAGTTGAAGCCATAAAGAGAGCCCTTCCCTTTATATTCATGGGTGGGGCTACCTAGAGGTATATAGAGAGAGTCCTTCCCTTTATATTCATGGGTGGGGTTAGCTAGAGGTATATAGAGAGAGTCCTTCCCTTTACATTCATGGGTGGGGCTAGCTAGAGGTATATAGAGAGAGTCCAGCCCTTTATATTCATGTGTGGGGCTACCTAGAGGTATATAGAGAGGGTCCTTCCCTTTATATTCATGGGTGGGGCTAGCTAGAGGTATATAGAGAGAGTCCAGCCCTTTATATTCATGGGTGGGGTTAGCTACAGGTATATAGAGAGAGTCCTTCCCTTTATATTCATGGGTGGGGCCAGCTAGAGGTATATAGAGAGAGTCCTTCCCTTTACATTCATGGGTGGGGCTAGCTAGAGGTATATAGAGAGAGTCCAGCCCTTTATATTCATGGGTGGGGCTAGCTACAAGTATATAGAGAGAGTCCTTCCCTTTATATTCATGGGTGGGGCCAGCTAGAGGTATATAGAGAGAGTCCTTCCCTTTACATTCATGGGTGGGGCTAGCTAGAGGTATATAGAGAGAGTCCAGCCCTTTATATTCATGGGTGGGGCTAGCTAGAGGTATATAGAGAGAGTCCTGCCCTTTATATTCATGGGTGGGGCTAGATAGAGGTATATAGAGAGAGTCCTGCCCTTTATATTCATGGGTGGGGCCAGCTAGAGGTGTATAGACAGAGTCCTTCCCTTTATATTCATGGGTGGGGCTAGCTAGAGGTGTATAGACAGAGTCCTTCCCTTTACATTCATGGGTGGGGCTAGCTAGAGGTATATAGAGAGAGTCCTGGCGTTTAGATTCATGGGTGGGGCCAGCTAGAGGTGTATAGACAGAGTCCTTCCCTTTACATTCATGGGTGGGGCTAGCTAGAGGTATATAGAGAGAGTCCTGGCCTTTACATTCTTGGGTGGGGCCAGCTAGAGGTATATATAGAGAGAGAGTCCTTCCCTTTAGATTCATGGGGGGGGTTGGAGCCATAAAGAGAGCACCCCACCCTTTATATTCATGGGTGGGGCTAGCTGGAACCATGATTCTAAAGGACATTGCACATTTTCTTAAAGTGGTCAACTGTCTCCATTCAGACAGAGTATAAATGTAATAAAAGACTAATTTGAGAAAACAGACGTCTGTATGAAGGACACCAGCCTAGGTACGTCCTTCTGTCTAATTCACAGACAACTATATAGTTCCCCTTTAAAGGGACATTAAACCCTTATTTTGAAAAGTACACATATCATGAGCCTACAGGAAAGTTATCATTATCACCTCCTAATAAGAACCCCCGCTTAACTAACTAGGGACAGAAAATCCTAATGGCCTCTATGAACCATGCCCTTGTGCCTTGGATCAAGACAGAACAATATCAGTCAGTCCAGGTGTCAGGTCTATGGGGACAGACATAACAACTACTGGCAGATATATCAAACTGTGATCCTGCCAGCAAATGTCATGTTTGTCTCCACTGACCTGACATCCTGTCAGTAACTGTCATGTCCACCTCCATGGACCTAACATACTGCCAGTAAGTGTAATGTACACCTCCATGGACCTAACATCCTGCCAATAACTGTCATGTCCACCTCCATGGACCTAACATACTGCCAGTAACTGTCATGTCTGCCTCCATGGACCTGACTTCCTGCCAGTAAGCGTCATGTCCTCCCCCATGGACCTGACATCCTGTCAGTAACAGTCATGTCTGCTTCCATGGACCTAACATCCTGCCAGTAAGTGGCATGTCTGCCTCCATGGACCTGACACCTGCCTGTAACTGTCATTTCAGCCCCCATGGACCTGACATTCTGCCAGTAACCATCATATCCACCTCCATGGACCTAACATCCTGCCAGTAATTGTCTTGGCCCCCTCTATGGACCTGACATCCTGCCAGTAAGTGTCATGTCCACCTCTATGGACCTAACATACTGCCAGTAAGTGTAATGTACACCTCCATAGACCTGACATCCTGTCAGTAACTGTCATGTCCACCTCCATGGACCCACATCCTGCCAGTAACTGTCATGTCAACCTCCATGGACCCATTTCCTGCCAGTAACTGTAATGTCCACCTCCATGGACCTAACATCCTGCCAGTAACTGTCTTGGCCCCCTCTATGGACCTGACATCCTGCCAGTAGCTGTCATGTCCACCTCCATGAATCTGACATCCAGGACTGAATTATGACGTTATCTCTTAAACAAAGAAACAAAGGCAAAATTCACGGGGCCCTTAGGATTTTGCAACTATTGTAAGGTATGCGGGGTGTTATTAGGAGGTTAGTTCTCCTTTAACATATTTTAGGGGAGCAGGTGTGTACCCCTTTCCAACACATTGTCTTGCAGTCTTTATACTGTCCAAGTCCTCATAGCTTGCCCCAGTGCCCGATCTGTTCTTTACCTGGGCACGCTTCCACAAAGCAGCTTTTGCTGTCAAACTGAGCTTCTGCGCAGTGCCCCCCAGGCTGGCGCTCTCTGAGCACGTCCCGTCGTCTGAATGTCACGCCCAGTGCGCAGGAGCGGCTGCAATCACTCCAGGAGGTCCAGGGAGACAGGATGCAATCGACTGGGGGGAGAAGGGATGTCGGACAATACAGAATGTATTGATTTATTGATTGATTTAAATGTTGTAACAAGTCAGGTGCATTTTTTTGCATGTAGTACCCCCATGGCCTCAAATTTGATGGTGGCGCTGTTGCTACAGCATCCTATGGAGGGTTATTGGCAACTGACCATGGTTGTCCATAGACCCATAGCTCTCAACTCAACCCACTAACAGGCCAGGATTTTGGGATTTCCTTGCTAGATTCCAGGCACGTTCCTCCTAGTCAGTTTGATTAGCTCACTGTACTCTGCCAAGGAGATCCTCAAATCCAGGCCTGGACCCTGAGGGCTCAGGTCCAGAGCCACCGCCATAGACTGGTGTAGAAACAGCACCACCTTTCAGTTTCAGAAGTACTACACCCTACAAATGTTCATTTTTACCTGCAGTAACATTTGAATTAAAAAAATCTGCCTGCAGAAAAAGAACCCACATTAACCCATCAGGATACACCATGCAAGATATATATTTCTGTACAAAGTGTTACCGTTCTTTTAAATTGTGTTTTATCACTTTGAATGCTAGAGGTCACTGACGGACTGTGAAACAATCAGTCGGAGACCCCTCTAGCATTCAAGGGGTTAAAAGCCTGATTTATGTCTAGTATTTTATGGCATAAAAGCTGCATTAAAATAACTTCCACTGTGCCTATAGTGAAGTTGGTTTGTATTAGAATTGCTCCAATTTCTTTGTGAATATGGCCCTGTTCTAGGCAGGACCCTCACAGATCCACTCACCACAGTTGTCCTCATCTGAGCCGTCTGCACAGTCTCTCTGCAGGTCACATCTCTTCTCCATGGTGACACATTCCCCACTAGAACAGCTGAACTGCTTGGAAGAGCAAAGGCCGGCGCCCCCAGGTGTAAGAACCAGCCATGGAGTCGGAGAGGTGGAGACAGCAAACATGGATGGAGTTCCTACAAGGTCAGAGAGAAAGGCCACTGGTTAGGAGTCAGGTCTAGGACATCAGAACTGCATACATCAAGTTTCCATAGACCTTTATGAAATGTGTAGCGCATTGAGACTCATCACAATAAAACGCCCAAGATCTGCTATGGGGAGTTACTAGGTTCCCACAAGATAAATACACTACAGCGCTAAGGGCTGTTCCTGTCCAACACCAGAGAACAAACTGTCTAATAAACAAGAAAATTGGCTGCCGGATACTAACATTCCATACTACAATCCAGTAACAACTGTCACTTCTTGCCAGACAGATACTAACATTCCATACTGAACAGCAGTAACAACTGTCACTTCCTGCCAGACACATACTAACATTCCGTACTGCTCTGCAGTAACAACTGTCACTTCCTCCCTGCCAGATACTAACATTCCACACTGCTCTGCAGTAACAACTGTTACTTCCTGCCTACCAGATTCTAACATTCCACACTGTTCTACATTACCATCTGCCACTTCCTGTCAACCAGATACTAACATTCCACACTGTCCTACATTACCATCTGCCACTTCCTGTCTATCAGATACTAACATTCCACACTGTTCTACATTACCATCTGCCACTTCCTGTCAACCAGATACTAACATTCCACACTGTCCTACATTACCATCTGCCACTTCCTGTCTATCAGATACTAACATTCCACACTGTTCTACATTACCATCTGCCACTTCCTGTCAACCAGATACTAACATTCCACACTGTCCTACATTACCATCTGCCACTTCCTGTCTATCAGATACTAACATTCCACACTGTTCTACATTGCCATCTGCCAATTCCTGTCAACCAGATACTAACATTCCACACTGTTCTACATTACCATCTGCCACTTCCTGTCAACGAGATACTAACATTCCACACTGTTCTACATTACCATCTGCCACTTCCTGTCAACCAGATACTAACATTCCACACTGGTCTACATTGCCATCTGCCACTTCCTGTCTATCAGATACTAACATTCCACACTGTTCTACATTGCCATCTGCCACTTCCTGTCTATCAGATACTAACATTCCACACTGTCCTACATTTCCTACTGTCATTCCCTGCCAGCCAGATAATAACATTTCCCACTGTTCTTCCTCTACTCTACTCTCTGCCAGCCAGTACTGTGTACTTTGCATAAAATAACAAATAAATAAAGCTAAATATCTTATAAATTAAATTAGAAAGCAGTTTCAAAACCCCGGTTTGTTACCAAGTGACAGTCCCACATCAAGATGATGCACTCACCGCAGTACAGTTCATCTGAGCCATCGATACAGTCCTCCTGTCCATCACACACAAAGCCGCTATCCACACACCCCAGTGCAGAGCAGGCAAACTGGCCCAGGCTGCAGAGGGTTCTGGGCATTTGGGGTGATACAATGCTCAGTGGTGGGCTACTTGTTCCTATAATACAGAGACACCCAATTAGCTCCTTGGGGCAGTGACCTCTTTCCTATTGTTTTCTAGGCCCACAGATTATTAATTGCATATTCCCCTTTCGTGCTGTGTAAATGTATTACGCCATATAAATACAATTATCAGATACATGTATTTATTAACCCTCACAGACAAGTGTCCAAAGCATTGCTTTGATAAAGGAGATAACTTCTCCATTGTGATAAACTCTCCAGTTCCTATGTTATTCTATGGGAAAGCAGTGCAGTGTGCGTAGTCTCCTCCCTCCCGCTGGAGTAGGACCAATCAGAAAAAGGGTTATTAAGGATGTCTTTTTGGTTCCTGCATGATTGAGTTTGGAGGAAGTTCTAAGCAGCTCTAGACAATTTAGCGTTTCTTTTCTTTGTTGACGCCTTACCTTGTATTGAATGTCCTTTGATGGCTGCATTCAGTGCTGCTAATCCTGGAGGTCACCTCCTGAAGCCCTGTCTCTGCAAAGTGAATGCTGGCTAGGGAAACATGGGATCCTTTCTTCTTCAAGCCCATTACAGAATTCCTGGCCTTGCGTTCCACCATGTAACACATGCAAGTCATGTGATGGAGAAAGTCTGTGCATTGGATTATGGGTAGCAGCCCTAGCATTACAACGCTGGCCATGGAAAGCAGGACAGGAGCTCGGAAGCAAACCTACATTACAGGGAAGGAAAAAGACTTTTATATTATGTTTTGGGTGCAGTCTTCCAGGACAGGTTCTCTGCCTTCCAGCTGAGAACGAACACCAACATTACGCTATTTAAAGGGGCTCAGACTGAGCTAGTGTGTGCCTGATTATTTTTAATTTTTAAAGTATTCCATTAAAGTTTATTGTTTTTTAAAAGTCTTATTTGTAAGGCTTTCTTACTATGGTTACTACCTGTAAGCTGCCTGAAAACTGACCGTGCGAAGTGGAACGCACAAAGGTAGCAAGCAGCTAAATACAGTCGGAAAGAAGGTAGGCTACCAAATGGAGGAATAATCTAAAACCGGAACGCCAAAACAGAAGGAGCGAGACAAGAGCGAAGAGAGACTAGACAGACCGAGGACAGGGTCGGCAGGAAAAGGCGTAATGGAAGGGAGGCCAAAGGTCAGGGCAGGCGGCAGACGGAGAGACAGTCAAGGATAAGCTGAAGGTCAGGGGCAGGCAGCGAGACAGCAAAAAACTATATGGAAAGCCAAGGTCAAAAATCCGGAGAGGCAAAAACGAGGCAGACACAGGGGAAACACAACACAGGCACTGAGCTCGACGAAAGAGCACTGACAGCGGGACAGGAGCTGTTATATAGGCTCTCAGTGCTCAGTGACATAGCAGCCGGCTCTCCTCTGATTGGGGAACACAGACCTAAGTACTGCACATGCGTGGCCACTCAACGTGAGCACGGGGAACCACGCATGCGCGAATATCCCGAAGATGCGCCGGACCGTGATCAGAAGCCGGATGAGAACCGGTAGGCGACACTACCCCTAAGCAATATTCTTAGATGAAAGGCAACCAAAATTCAAAACATGTTGCTAAATTATCAGTGTCTGTATCTGCTAAGTTATGTCCTGACTGTCCTAAAAACGCAGGAGGATAAGATATGCCTACCCAGTTTTAAGATTTTATAATGTGGATGAAGGCAACTGTGCAGGATACTTTTGCTTTGATGCAAAAAGTCTCTAATATCAACCCTGAATGACCCAGAGGAAGGTACTTCGAGCTTAGAAGGGTGAAGGAGAGTATGTAGGATCTAATTTCTGAATTCACTTTGGAAGAAGGAGAAATAACCAAAGACATAGGCTCCTTTAATCTGGAAAAGATGGAGCCCATCTGGAAACATATGACAAGACACTTGGCTGAATGGAAGTGCAAAAAAGAGCTTGACATATTGGATATGGCTTTCTTAAGTAATAAGAAATCAGCCTCTGTTTTTCCTATACATCATTTGGTAATAGACTTAAGTCAGAGTGGAGGATGGGGCATAGGAGAGCTGTGATCACCAAGACGTTTAAAAAAAAATGTATCCTTTTATGTAGGACAAAGCTGTACACTGGACACCCCCTTAATAATTGATGTGGATATTGCTCGGTTAACTAGGAGAACAACAATTCTCATGGAGGTTGGATCGTCTCTGAATGATGCAAAGGAGAGAAGGATTGAAAGTGTATTGAAGAAACAATTTGCTCAATATAGGACAAAACATAAAGGCTGCTATGACTCTGGCATGTGTTTCCAGAACTTTGCCAACCTGGCTGACAGAGCTTGAGGAGACAATTGAATCCTCAGAATCCAGGTCCAGACTTATTAGAGAAGTTGCTACCATCAAGCGTTAGGATTCTCCTTTGATGCGTCTTCAGATAAAATTAAGTTAACGGCAAGATCCTTATCTTTGTCTGTCACTGATAGATGAGTATTACAGTTAAAGTCTTGGGGGGATGTTGCTTTGTTAAAAAGTTAGTTTCTGCATTTTTCAGGATCAGTGCCGTTTGGGGAACAGTTAGAGGATATCATGATGACAGGTGGTAAAAGCTCTTTCATGCCCCTGAGATCTTCTCCCTTGTGTTGTTCATCCTCTTCATTTAGGAATCTGATCCAACCCTTTTGAGGCAGAAGGTATCAAGTAAAATATATAAGCAGAGGACACATGTCTCTTCCCAGTCTTCAAGAGGGAGTTTCAGGAAAGAATTCTTATGAAAAGGAGTGGGCCCTGCCTCCAGTTCTAGTCAACTGGAAAATGTTCTTCTTTGGAGGGAAAAGACCAACCCATACATCTGGGTCTTTCAAAACTTGGGAGCAGGGTTAACCCTGGTGTTTAACCTTATTCCTAAACAAAATTTGTTCAGGATCTCAAGAATGCCATCCTTTTAGCACTTTTTGGCCATCCAGGGTACTGAGGAGATCCATTCGGGAGCTCATTCAGAACAATGTAGTTTATTCCATTCCTTTGAGCCAGCAGAGAATGGTAATTTACTCAGTGATATTCATAGAACCCAAACTTCAGTGTCCATCCCAGATTTGGAGTTCCTCAATCAATTTATCAAGCGTCACTATTGGGAATGGAGATTGTGTCTTCAGTGCTCCAAGCCATCTACAGAGGGTCCACAACAGACTTGCATGATGTCTATCATCACATCACACAGGAGATTACTCAAGTTCAGGGCACATACATTTGACCTTCACCAAAAACTTGGCATTGTCCTTGGAAGTCCTCAAAGAAGAGGGAATTATGATAATTCCATACCTTGATGATCTCTTAATTGTTTCAAGTTTCAAGAGCTCAATACTATGTGAGAAGACAGCCATCTGGAGGAACTGGATTGGATGATAAACATCCAAAAATGCAAGCTACAGCCTTCTCAAAATTTTAATTTTCGAGGGATGACCCAGGATATTAATAAAGGGAATGGCGTTCCTTCCTGTCACAGGATAAAGGGAATCATCAGCCGATTATGAGCATTCAAGAAGCTAGTGATCCACACAGCTCAGCATTTTATACAGTTTTTGGAAGTCTTGACTTCTTCAGTCCAGGTAGTTCCTTGGGCAAAATTACAAACGCAAGTTGTTGAAACCTACTTCCTCAGGCACTGGAACAGAGATGCCCTCAACAATTCTGAGAGGATCTCCCTCTCTCCGACAATCAGAATAGAGCTGCGGTGATGGACAAGAAGGGAAAATCTAGCAAAGTGATATCCTTTGAAAGATCTCAGATGGGAACAGATGCCAGTATGACTGCCTGGGGAGGCTGCTTAAATAGCAATATGGTCCAAAAAGGAGAACACTCTCCACATAATTATCCTGGAGCTTTGAGCATTAATATTTTGCTTAAAGAACATCAAGTCACACCTGAAGAGCAAACCCACTGATGTTCGTTCAGACAACATGGTTACAGTAATGTACCTAAAAACAAGGGAGGAATAAGAACCGAGAGGTTGAATAAAGAAGCAGGAAGAGTATTAAAATGGGCAGAGTGCAATCTAAAAGCGATGACAGATTCATATATCTAATGGAATGTCAAAGCAGATTTCCTCAAAAGAAACCATCTGAATCAAGGGGTTTGAACAGATCATTCAGAAATGGGGATCTCCATCTCTGCCTGTAACTAAGGGATAGTGTCCATTTTCGGTCCTCTTGATGGATGTGAGCCAGACCTTTTGGAAGAAGATCAAAGTAGAACAGTTCCATAAAGTTACAAAAGGAAATGCCAAATGTTCTTTTCCTGATAGAAACAGCCAGAGGGAGGGATCTCTTATGTCAGTGACACGTTTTGCCCTTTGGAAGATGGAGGCTAAGAGGGCATCCTTGAAACTCAGAGGATTATCGAAATCTGAGATTGGCCATTCTTTCAGGAAGAAAATCCTCTATCTCGAAAATCTATAATAGGGTTTGGAGAGTCTTTAGAGGATGTTATCAAGAGAATAATCTTTCTAGAACATCCCTTAATTCTGTGCACATTCTGAATTTTCTGAAAATGGGATATGAAGCAGATCTAAAATCAGCCTCTATAAAAGTTCAACTATCCACACTTTCAGCCATACTAGCCAACTATTTTATAGAGGAAGACCTTATTAAGAGATACTTAAGAGCTAGTGTTGAGCGAGTATGCTCGGCCGATGCTCGGATCGGCTCGAGCATCGCTCTGCTCGGCACATGGCGGTACTCGTACGAGTACCGCATGTGCTCGCCCGCCATGTTCGGGTCTCCTCCCCGCACGTTTTGCGGCTGCTGCGCAGCCAATAAACGTGCAGGGAGGCTCTGACATCGGTGTAATGCCAGCAGCCATGTTGGCTGCTGGCATTACACTGATTGGCTGGCCAGAACCCGTGGTCGGGTGCTGTATAGCACCTGACCATCGAGTTCGGCTCAGTCTGAGCCAGGGAGAGCTGAGGATAGGAAGGGAAAGGCAGTGTAGGGAGGAAAAAAACAAAAATTGTGCAAAGAAAGAACCAAAAGTCCTTTTTAGGACTACTGTGTGTGGGGGCAGGTGGTTATTTTGTGTGGGGGGAAAAAAAAAAAAAAAAAAAAAAAAAAAATATTCTGTTTAGTGTGAAAAGTTGCAGATTAGAGCACATTCTGTTTAGTGTGCACAGTTGCAGATTAGAGCACATTCTGTTTAGTGTGCAAAGTTGCAGATTAGAGCACATTCTGTTTAGTGTGCAAAGTTGCAGATTAGAGCACATTCTGTTTAGTGTGCAAAGTTGCAGATTAGAGCACATTCTGTTAAGTCTTCAAACTAAAATATCAAAGTCACATATTCCATTCAGTGTGCGTCGCCGCAGTTTAGCAGCACATTCTGTGTACTGTGCAGAGTTGCAGAATAGGAAGAAATACTGTTAAGTCTTCAAACTAAAATATCAAAGTCACATATTCCATTCAGTGTGCTTCGCCGCAGTTTAGCAGCACATTCTGTGTACTGTGCAGAGTTGCAGAATAGGAAGAAATACTGTTAAGTCTTCAAACTAAAATATCAAAGTCACATATTCCATTCAGTGTGCTTCGCCGCAGTTTAGCAGCACATTCTGTGTACTGTGCAGAGTTGCAGAATAGGAAGAAATACTGTTAAGTCTTCAAACTAAAATATCAAAGTCACATATTCCATTCAGTGTGCTTCGCCGCAGTTTAGCAGCACATTCTGTGTACTGTGCAGAGTTGCAGAATAGGAAGAAATACTGTTAAGTTTTCAAACTCAAATATTAAAGTCACATATTCCATTCAGTGTGTTTCACCGCCGTTTAGCAGCCTATTCTGTGTACTCTGCACAGTTGCAGAATAGTAAGAAATACTGTTAAGTTTTCAAACTCAAATATTAAAGTCACATATTCCATTCAGTGTGTTTCACCGCCGTTTAGCAGCCTATTCTGTGTACTCTGCACAGTTGCAGAATAGTAAGAAATACTGTTAAGTTTTCAAACTCAAATATTAAAGTCACATATTCCATTCAGTGTGTATCACCGCCGTTTACCAGCCTATTCTGTGTACTCTGCAGAGTTGCAGAATAGTAAGAAATACTGTTAAGTTTTCAAACTCAAATATTAAAGTCACATATTCCATTCAGTGTGTTTCACCGCCGTTTAGCAGCCTATTCTGTGTACTCTGCAGAGTTGCAGAATAGTAAGAAATAGTGTTAAGTTTTCAAACTCAAATATCAAAGTCACATATTCCATTCAGTGTGTATCACCGCCGTTTAGCAGCCTATTCTGTGTACTCTGCACAGTTGCAGAATAGTAAGAAATACTGTTAAGTTTTCAAACTCAAATATTAAAGTCACATATTCCATTCAGTGTGTTTCACCGCCGTTTAGCAGCCTATTCTGTGTACTCTGCACAGTTGCAGAATAGTAAGAAATACTGTTAAGTTTTCAAACTCAAATATCAAAGTCACATATTCCATTCAGTGTGTATCACCGCCGTTTAGCAGCCTATTCTGTGTACTCTGCACAGTTGCAGAATAGTAAGAAATACTGTTAAGTTTTCAAACTCAAATATTAAAGTCACATATTCCATTCAGTGTGTTTCACCGCCGTTTAGCAGCCTATTCTGTGTACTCTGCAGAGTTGGAGAATAGTAAGAAATACTGTTAAGTTTTCAAACTCAAATATTAAAGTCACATATTCCATTCAGTGTGTTTCACCGCCGTTTACCAGCCTATTCTGTGTACTCTGCAGAGTTGCAGAATAGTAAGAAATAGTGTTAAGTTTTCAAACTCAAATATCAAAGTCACATATTCCATTCAGTGTGTATCACCGCCGTTTAGCAGCCTATTCTGTGTACTCTGCACAGTTGCAGAATAGTAAGAAATACTGTTAAGTTTTCAAACTCAAATATTAAAGTCACATATTCCATTCAGTGTGTTTCACCGCCGTTTAGCAGCCTATTCTGTGTACTCTGCAGAGTTGCAGAATAGTAAGAAATACTGTTAAGTTTTCAAACTCAAATATTAAAGTCACATATTCCATTCAGTGTGTTTCACCGCCGTTTAGCAGCCTATTCTGTGTACTCTGCAGAGTTGCAGAATAGTAAGAAATACTGTTAAGTTTTCAAACTCAAATATTAAAGTCACATATTCCATTCAGTGTGTTTCACCGCCGTTTAGCAGCCTATTCTGTGTACTCTGCAGAGTTGCAGAATAGTAAGAAATAGTGTTAAGTTTTCAAACTCAAATATTAAAGTCACATATTCTGTGTAAGATGAAGAAGGCGGGTAAAAAGGGACGGGGAAGTGGACGTGATCCTGAAAGTTCAGGGCGCGGGTCAGGACGCGGAGAAACTGTGCCTGGTGCCAGAGCACAAGAAAGAAAGACATCCACCATACCTAGCTTCATGTGTAATTTTACAGGGCGTCGCAGGACATCACTCTCGAGGTCCGACCACTGCGAACAGGTGGTCGGTTGGATGACAGCTGATACTGCTTCCAGTCGGTTAAGCACCACCCTGTCTTCCACCAAGTCCACTCTCAGTAGCCAAGAGTCTGGTCAACATAATCCTCACTCTGATCATCCTTCCTCCCACCATACACGGTCTGGTCAAAGAAGTGATCCCACACTGGGATATAGTGAGGAGCTCGTCTCATCACCAATCCTTCATTTGACCCTCTCTCCAAGCACGCTTGCAGAGGAACATGACATCTTGTGCCCTGATTCACAACCTCTAGAGGCTACCCAATCACAAGAAGATGACAGATGTGAACGGCATTTAAGGTCAAAGGAAGTAGTGGATGATGATGATGATGATGAGACACAGTTGCCATTAAATCAACCACTATTTCCGTCTCAAGACCTTGTTGAGGAGAATGTTATACAGTTGTCAATGACTGAGTATGTGGTGGGATCAAGACTTGAGGAGGATGATCAGAGTGAGGAAGTGGAGGAGGACTTGGTGGACGATGAGGTGACTGACCCCACCTGGGAAGGTGTAGAGCCGAGCGATGTCAGCAGTCCTGAGGGTGAGCCATCTGCAGCACCGCAACAGGCTGGAAGAGGCAGTGGTGTGGCTACAGAAAGAAGGAGGACCGCACCAAACCGGCCCGCAAATGTTCCACGGAGCACCCCCTTGCGTAAATCTACCTTGCCAAAGGGTAGGTGTTCCGCGGTATGGCGTTTTTTTAAGGAAAGTGCGGATGACAAAAGAATTGTAGTTTGCAACCTGTGCCACACCAGAATGAGCCGAGGCATGAACACTAGAAACCTCACCACCACCAGCATGATCCGACACATGGCATCCAAGCACCGTAGTAAGTGGGAGGAACGCCTGGATCGCCCATCTGTGTCTGCAGGCCACACCACTGCCTCCTCTTCCCCTGTTTTCGGTGCCGGCCAATCGCCTGTCGAAGGCGCAGGCCCGCATACCTCCCGCCCTGCACCTGTACCATCTGAAGCACCATCAGCGACCACATCCACTTCCCTGTCCCAGCACAGCGTCCAAATGTCGTTACCCCAGGCATTTGAGCGCAAGAGAAAGTACCCAGCCACCCACCCACAGGCCATAGCACTAACCTCACACCTTTCCAAATTACTGGCCATCGAAATGCTGCCATTTAGGCTTGTGGACACTGAGTCCTTCCGCAGCCTGATGGCAGCAGCTGTCCCTCGGTACGCGGTCCCCAGCCGCCACTACTTTTCCCGGTGTGCCATCCCCGCATTACACCACCATGTGTCCCGTAACATCACCCGTGCCCTGACCAACGCAGTTACTGGGAAGGTCCACTTAACGACTGACACATGGACAAGTGCTTGTGGCCAGGGACGCTACATTTCCCTGACGGCACACTGGGTGAATGTCGTGGAGGCTGGGAGCGACTCGGACCCTGGGATGGCACGGGTGCTACCCACGCCGAGGATTGCGGGCCCTACCTCCATCAGGGTTTCCACCAGCACCTACGTTATTGGCTCCTCCTCCTCCGTTTCCACCTCCGAATTATCTACACGCAGCGCCACTCCCCCATCAGCCAGTAGCTGGAAGCAGTGTAGCACTGCAGTGGGGAAGCGTCAACAGGCCGTGCTGAAGCTGATCTGCCTTGGGGACAAACAGCACACGGCCTCAGAGCTGTTGCAGGGGATTAGTCACCAGACCGAGCAGTGGCTCTCGCCACTCAACCTGCAACCAGGCATGGTTGTGTGTGATAATGGGCGTAACTTGGTGGCGGCTTTGGAGCTCGGCAAGCTCACACACGTACCATGCCTAGCGCATGTATTTAATTTAGTGGTGCAGCGATTTCTAAAAACCTACCCCAATGTGCATGATCTCTTGACCAAGGTGCGCCGCGTGTGTGCACATTTCCGTAAGTCATCTACAGCTTCGGCCGGCCTGTTGAAGCTGCAGCAGCGCTTACAATTGCCAGCTCACCGGCTGCTGTGTGACGTGAGCACGCGCTGGAACTCCACCTTCCACATGTTGGCCCGGCTTTGTGAGCAGCAGAGGGCAGTAGTGGAGTACCAGCTGTTACACGGTCGTCGCCTCTCCGTTCAACTTCCTGTAATCAGAAGTGAGGAGTGGGAATGGATGTCAGACCTCTGCGAGGTTTTACGCAATTTTGAGGAATCGACACAGATGGTGAGCGGCGATAACGCTATTATCAGTGTAACCATCCCACTTCTGTGTCTACTGAAACGCTCGCTGCTCACAATTAAAACCGACGCTTTGCATGTGGAAGAGGTGGAAATGGGGGAGGAAGAGCTTACACAAGGTGATAGCCAGAGCACCCTCACTTCGTCTTCTCAGCGACAATTGGAGGAGGCGGAGGAGGAGGAGGAGGAGGAGGAGGAAGACACGGTTGCCTCCGCTACAGAGGGTAGCCATGGAACTTTAGTTCCATCTCTTCAGCGTGGGTGGGCAGAAGAGGAGGAAGAGGATGAGGAGATTGAGAGTCATCCTCCTGGTGAGGACAGCGAAATCTTGACTGTTGGTACTCTGGCACACATGGCTGACTTTATGTTAGGCTGCCTTTCCCGTGACCCACGCGTTATACGCATTTTGAACAACACGGATTACTGGGTGTTCACCCTTCTGGACCCCCGCTACAAAGAGAATTTCTCATCTCTCATTCCTCCGGTGGAGAGGACAAGCAAAATGGTGCAATACCAGAAGGTTCTTGTCGAAAAATTGCTCCAAAATTTTCCATCTGACAACGCTGGCGGCAGAGTACGTGCTACCTTGGCCAACCGAGAAGGGGAGAAAAGGGGAGCACACAGCAGTTCCGAGAAAGGCAGGGCAACACTCTCCAAGGCGTGGGACACCTTCATGACACCCCGCCAGCACCCTCACCCTGATGAGCAGCCTAGTGTCACAAGGAGGGAAAAGTTTTGGAAGATGGTGAAGGAGTACGTAGCAGACCGTGTCAGCGTCCTCAATGATCCCTCTGTGCCTTACAACTACTGGGTGTCCAAGCTGGACACGTGGTATGAACTGGCACTCTACGCCTTGGAGGTGCTGGCCTGCCCTGCCGCCAGCGTTCTGTCTGAGCGGGTATTTAGTGCTGCTGGTGGCATCATAACAGATAAGCGTATCCGCCTTTCCACCGACAATGCTGATAGGTTGACACTTATAAAAATGAACAAGGCCTGGATTTCCCCTGACTTCTCCACTCCACTGGAGGAAAGCCCCGGGGGAACATAAACTCACTTTACATATATTATTTACAATGATGGGAATACTCTGTATTCCCATTCACCCCTTCCACCCAAAAAACAGGTATATGGTTGACTCTTAATCTTCTCATCCTCCTCCTCCTCTTCCATATGCCCTGTGCTATAATTTTTATATAGGGCCAGCTCACCAGCGGGCCCTGTGATATAATTTTTATATAGGGTCAGCTCACCAGCGGGCCCTGTTTGCCAATTTTTATATAGGTCAGCTCACCAGCGGGCCTTCTCATATAATGTTTTATTGGGTCAGCTCTCTAGCGGGCCCTCTCATATAATGTTTTATAGCGTCAGCTCACTAGCGGGCCTTCGCATATAATGTTTAGGATGGTTAGCTCTGCAGCAGACCCTCACCCATAATGTTTTAGATGGTCAGCTCAGCGCACGTTTCCCTCTTAACCATGGCCTCAGTTCAATAAAATCAAGGAAATTTTTGGGAGAATTTGCCTCTGTGCACGTTTCCCTCTTAATCATGGCCTCAGTTCTGAAAATCAAGGAAATTTTTGGGAGAATTTGCCTCTGTGCACGTTTCCCTCTTAATCATGGCCTCAGTTCTGAAAATCAAGGAAATTTTTGGGAGAATTTGCCTCTGCGCACGTTTCCCTCTTAATCATGGCCTCAGTTCTGAAAATCAAGGAAATTTTTGGGAGAATTTGCCTCTGCGCACGTTTCCCTCTTAATCATGGCCTCAGTTCTGAAAATCAAGGAAATTTTTGGGAGAATTTGCCTCTGCGCACGTTTCCCTCTTAATCATGGCCTCAGTTCTGAAAATCAAGGAAATTTTTGGGAGAATTTGCAGATGATATACAAGTAAATATACAGCAAATATTGTTTGGTAACAATTTTTCGCCTAAAGTCGTTTTTATTTTCCTTTTTGTGTGTTTTATGGTCAGTCTGTAAAAATGGCGTACTACGGGCGAAAGATCGTTCCCAGCAGCGATGTTGGAGTCCAAGATGCATCCAGACATCCTCCCTATGCTGTCCCTGAACCATTTCTGTAGTGTTTCCATCTTTTTCTGCCCTTTTCCTATGGACCAGGCACCCTCCCCTCATCAGAGCAGGGGGTGCCTGGTGTAATGCTCGAGTCCTCCCATTGACTTCAATGGGGCTCGGGTGCTCGGCCGAGCACTCGAGCCTCAGGGGGTGCTCGGTCAGAGCACCCGAACACCCGAGCATTGGGGTGCTCGCTCATCACTATTAAGAGCCATTGAGAAAACAAGGCCTCGCGTCCAAGACATGGTCCTTTCATGGGATTTGAACATTGTGTTAGGCCAGCAGTCCCGCTCATCTAAATCTGAGCCTCTGGATGACATTTCCATTAAAATCCTCACCTCAAAGACAGTTTTTTAAACATCTGCTATATCTGCCATAAGAGTGAATGAATTGCAGGCTCTCTTTTCCAAATCACCTTACTTGGTAAAGCTGGTGATACATCAAGATAAGTTGATGCTTAGAATGAAGATGAATTTTAGCTCCAAGGTTGTGTCATCCTTTCATTTGAATCACAACATTGTTCTTCCATACTTATACCCTAGCCCAAAGGGAGACAAGGAGAGCTTATTCCATAACCTTGACCTGGTTAGGTGTATCACAGTTTATTTGAGGAGAACAGAGGAGTTCAGGAAATGTTATTCTATGTTTACACATTTTCAAGGGATATATAAGGGATCCTCAGTATCATCACTGCTCGATGGATCACTGAATGAACGAGAGAATCCTATCTGGAGGCGGGTATGGGCCTCCAAAGACTATGAGAGCACATTCAACAAGGACAATATCTACCTCATGGGCCTCTAAGGTCACGGCTTCAGTGGAGGACATCTGCAAGGCAGCAACAGGCTCATTATTATCTACTAGTTGAACAGCCCGTTACACGGGCCACAGTGCCACTGCCACCAGGTCGCGGAGCAGTCACGCGCAGTAGAGACTACCCGCTCCACGGCTGATACAGAGCTGGATGCTCCTTCGGAGTGCCCAGCTCTGTATCAGCCGTGGCGCGGGCAGTCTCTACTGCGCATGACTGCAGCACGTGCAGCAGTGTCTACTGCGCATGTCGCGGCGTTACGGACGATTTAGCTAATTATTATATAGGATATGTATTAGGCACTATCACTTAGATGCCCAAGCCTTGGCAGAGGCCAGATTTCACAGAAAAATGCTTCAAGAAATGGTCCTTCCTTGAATGTTTGGAATGTTCCTCTGTATTGTTCAGCACAAGTCTTCAATCTGTTCTTGTCACTGGGGTCTCTCTTCATCATTAAGGAGTCAGCTAAACATATGGCACATTTATTTCCCTCCCTTGGTTGCACTATTTTGTATATCACACACACTGCATATGCCATGGGCAGGGACACAGGAGAAAGTGAGAAATGTATTTATGGATATTTCCTTTTCTCCTCTGTCACGACACACCCTACCCTTAATCATATTTGTGTTGTAGCTTTTGCAAAAGATGACCACCCGAAGGAGGAAGGCAATATCCTTAAGAACCTTTCTCTGATTGGTCTTATGCCAGATGGAGGGAGGAGACTATACACACTGCATTTGCTGTGGAGGGACATAGGAGAAAAATAAATATTGGTAAGTATATTTCAGCCTTTATCAAACCTTGGTGTATCTCCCCCTGCAGTTTATAACTAAAGCTATCCTATCCAATAACATAGGAACTGGAGAGTTTATCACGCTGGAGACATTATCTCCTCTTTATCACACATTAGTACATCTCCCTCATCTATAACTAAATCTCTCTCATAGAATAGCATAGGTACCAGAGAGTTTATCTCACTGGAGAAGTTATCGTCTCTTTATCATATCTTAGTACATCCCCCAGTGTAGTCTTTAACTAAACCTCTCCCATAGAATAACATTGGAAATGGAGAGTTTATCACACTGGAGAAGTTATCTCCTCTGTATCATACCTTAGTACATCTCCCCTGTAGTCTATAACTAAATCTCTCCCATAGAATAACATAGGAACTGGAGAGTTTATCTCACTGGAGGAGTTATCTCCTCTTTATCACACCTTAGTACATCTCCCCTGTAGTCTATAACTAAATCTCTCCCATAGAATAACATAGGAACTGGAGAGTTTATCTCACTGGAGAAGTTATCTCCTCTTTATAACACCTTAGTACATCTTCCCATAGTCTATAACTAAAGCTCTCCCATAGAATAACATAGGAACTGGAGAGATTACCTCACTGGAGAAGTTATCTCCTCTTTATCACACCTTAGTACATCTCCTCTGTAGTCTATAACTAAATCTCTCCCATAGGATAACATAGGAACTGGAGAGTTTATCTCACTGGAGAAGTTATCTCCTCTTTATCACACCTTAGTACATCTCCCCTGTAGTCTATAACTAAAGCTCTCCCATAGAATAACATAGGAACTAGAGAGTTTATCTCACTGGAGAAGTTATCTCCTCTTTATCACACCTTAGTACATCTCTCCTGTAGTCTATAACTAAAGCTCTCCCATAGAAAAACATAGGAACTAGAGAGTTTATCACACTGGAGAAGTTATCTCCTCTTTATCACACCTTAGTACATCTCTCCCTGTAGTCTATAACTAAATCTCTCCCATAGAATAACATAGGGACTGGAGAGTTTATATCACTGGAGAAGTTATCACCTCTTTATCACACTTTAGTACATCTCTCCCTGTAGTCTATAACTAAATCTCTCCCATAGAATAACATAGGAACTGGAGAGTTTATCTCACTGGAGAAGTTATCTCCTCTTTATCACACCTTAGTACATCTCTCCCTGTAGTCTATAACTAAATCTCTCCCATAGAATAACATAGGAACTGGAGAGTTTATCACACTGGAGAAGTTATCTCCTCTTTATCACACCTTAGTACATCTCCCCTGTAGTCTATAACTAAATCTCTCCCATAAAATAACATAGGAACTGGAGAGTTTATCTCACTGGAGAAGTTATCTCCTCTGTATCATACCTTAGTACATCTCCCCTGTAGTCTATAACTAAATCTCTCCCATAGAATAACATAGGAACTGGAGAGTTTATCTCACTGGAGAAGTTATCTTGTCTTTATCACACCTTAGTACATCTCCCCTGTAGTCTATAACTAAATCTCTCCCATATAATAACATAGGAACTGGAGAGTTTATCTCACTGGAGAAGTTATCTCCTCTTTATCACACCTTAGTACATCTCCCCTGTAGTCTATAACTAAATCTCTCCCATAGAATAACATAGGAACTGGAGAGTTTATCTCACTTGAGAAGTTATCTCCTCTTTATCACACATTAGTACATCTCCCCTGTAGTCTATAACTAAAGATCTCCCATAGAATAACATAGGAACTGGAGAGTTTATCTCACTGGAGAAGTTATCTCGTCTTTATCACACCTTAGTACATCTCCACTGTAGTCTATAACTAAATATCTCCCATATAATAACATAGGAACTGGAGAGTTTATCTCACTGGAGAAGTTATCTCCTCTTTATCACACCTTAGTACATCTCCCCTGTAGTCTATAACTAAATATCTCCCATATAATAACATAGGAACTGGAGAGTTTATCTCACTGGAGAAGTTATCTCCTCTTTATCACACCTTAGTACATCTCCCCTGTAGTCTATAACTAAATGTCTCCCATATAATAACATAAGAACTGGCGAGCTTATCTCACTGGAGAAGTTATCGCCGTATTGTATTTAAGAGAGATGTTTTCATATTTATCTGTATAACATGCCTGATGAAGGGACCTGAGAGGTCTTTAAAGCTTGCATCCTAAATCTGCTTAGTTAGCCAATAAAGGTATCAACTTCACTAGAAGTGACAGAAGACTGCAATGATCTGAGTAGGAACCAGTTAAGTGGAAGGGTTTTTAGGGAAGTGATGACAGGGAAGGGTAAGGAGCTGAGACACGTGTTAATGGTACAGGACTATAAATTAAGAAAGTGGCAATGGGTTGATAGCGGTAGATGAGGAGTAAACACCGGGAAGCTGTGAATGTCACCTTTTCATGTAACCAGCACAAAGGTGAAGAGAAAACGGTGTTGATGTTGGAGGAGAAGCACACAGAAGGCAATCAAACATGGACAATGAATGGCTTCTTCCATCTTTCATTCCCTTCTGTGGCTTCTTCCATCGTTCATTCATTCTTCCATCTTTCATTCCTTTCCATGTTTTTCACCTATAACATCGAAGACAAAGAATCCACAGAAGGGAATGAACGATGGAAGAAGCCACGGGGATTAGATTTGCCAGTAGAAATCTATTTAATCACCTTTTCCTCAGCAAATTCTACAACAAAGATTCTTTTTACTCTTCACTGGTGTCATTGAAATTAAATGATTATCATACTATAAGTGATTATCATAGTATAAATTATACTATAAATGATTATACTATAAATGAATATCATTCTATAAATTATAATACTATGATTATCATACTATAAATCATTATATAATACTATGATTATCATACTATAAATGATCATAGCATAAATTATACTATAAATGATTATGATAGTATAAATGATTGTCATACTATAAATGATTATGATAGTATAAATGAATATCCTATATAATAATTCACTAAGGATGTTTGTCAGAAGCCGTCATGAGCAGTAGAGATGGCTGCGCTTGCTGCATTCGTGCACAGTAAAGACTGCACGCGCCGCGACTGATAAGGAGGGGGGGCACTGCGAATTCAGACCGGAGACCTCTCTGTGCACATTCTGAATTATGTGTGCAGCCAGAGTAATCTCAATGTCCCTTCACCAGTATCTATACTATTTTACAGGCTATTGTTTAACCCTTCGTATGCTAGAAAGATCTATGACATGATGGTGTGCAATGCATTGGAGACCTCTCTAGCAACCAAGGGGTTAAAGCTTTTTTTGTTCTTGCTTGTTATAGGCCATGTTTTTTTTTTGTGCCAGGAAACAGTGGATTGGACTGGGGGTGTGGTCATGTGAGGACTGGGGGTGTGGCCATGGGAGGGGATAAGGGTCCCTAAGGTTCCTTGCCAAGGGGCACCTGGGATGTAAATCTGGTCTTGATTTCAGCTCAGCCTGATTCTTTTGTCCTATTACTCCTGGACACATGGTCATGGGGAGTTCATCCACCAGATCAGAGCTGTGAAGGTGTTTAAGTCTGAATGTTAAGGTCACACACACAGCTGCTGAGGACGATTTGCAGGAACAACAGTTTTTGTGCTATGACCATACCTCGGAGATGGCCCATATGGTGCGACAAGGGGATATAAATGATGTGATTTGTGTCTAAAAGGGGTGGGGCTTAATTGTTACTGGGGTGGGGCTTAATGGCATTGTGTCATAAAGTGGGTGGGAAGTGGGCAGAACAGGTTGGAAAGAAGGAAAATTGGGAGGAAAAAGGTGGGAAGGAGGAGCGGTGGGTCGAACAGGGTGGGAAGGAGGACAGGTGGGTGGAAAGTGTGAGAAACAGGGTGGGAAGGAGGAGAGATGGGTGGAAAGTGGGAGGAACAGGATGGGGAGGTGAAGAAGTGGGGGGGGAGTAGGGAGGAACAGGGTGAAAAAGAGGAGAAGTAGGAGGGAAGTGGGAGGAGCAGGGTGAGAAAGAGGAGAAGTGGGAGGGAAGTGGGAAGAATAGGGTGAGAAAGAGGAGAAATGGGAGGGAAGTGGGAGGAACAAGACGTACAAGACTTAACATGTTCAATCACTCCTGGATTTCATGTCCATGGAGGTGGACATGATGGTTGCCCCAAGCACCACCCACTGCATATGGCAGTCTTATGATGACTCATGCACTCTGACTGCTTCTGTTTGAAAAGAAAACCAGCAACTGTCATGTCCCCTCCATGGACATGACATCTTAGACATTCTGAAGATGTTATCTCTTGAACCAAAGAGTTAGAGTAAAATTCATATTGGTCATTGGGACCTTTTGGTCATAGTAAGGTAAGTGGTGTTATTAGGATATATAATGCAACTATGTATTGATAGGAAAAAGTCATGAAACAAACCTTCAGAGAAATGATTAGCATTAAATTCTTCACGACCCCCTGGTCTAAAGTGTTCATCTCGGCCCTTCTCTGGTGGAACCTCAATAGGCTCCTTCCACACAATGACTGTACCACCCTCACCAGGCTTCAAGCTGGCATGATGTCCTGGAGGTAAGGGAATGACCTCTGGCAAGACGGGCCTCATACCTGGCTCTCCACTGCCCAGAGAAACAGTTCTCAGTGTAGGGGATACGGTACTTAGAGTTCTCATTTCATTATACAACTCACTGGTGAATGGTGAACCTGTCTGATAATGGGAGGGTGGCCTGGATTCCTCTGATGTAACCTTGCTATCTCCAGTTGACTGTCTAGTGTTTAAACCTGGGCTTCCAGCTGGCGTTGCATTAGTCACTGACTCTTTGTTGACATGGGGTGTTTCAGACTTACTTTGAAACTGAGGTTGTCCTGGAAGTCTTGTGGTCGGGCTCTCCTCTGGTGAAACAGACCCCATTATTATAGGTGGAAGGGCTGTCCTTACCCATGCTGCAGTAGGCGTCATGTTCTCGCCAGCCTGCTCTGGAGATGTAGGGTGGTAGGAACCATATCTATCTGAACTCATCGCAGGTGCTCCTGTATGAGCAGCTCCCATCCCTGTCACTGATTCTCCTTTTCCTATACTTAAGCCTGGAAAACCTGCCAGTGATGGACTGCCAACTACATTTGGTTTTGTATTCAATGTCCACTTGTCCTTACCAGCAAAAGGTGTAGCTAGCCCAGGTATGTCTGTGTGATAGCCACTGGTGTGAACTCCAGGACCTCCAGCAATTTCTCCTCCCCTGTGGGGTTCCATGTAGGAGGAAGTGATAGCAGCCATCAGTGGTGTTCTGCCTTCAGTGTTTACGTGTATTCCAGGTGTTGACACTGTCCAAGCAAATCCAGAAGACCCTGGTGAAAATCCTCCAACTCCTGGACTTGCAGGTTCTACTTTCTGCTCAGCCCTCTCTGGGATTTTGATTCCAGGTTGTCCAGAAATTCTGTCCTTTTCTGGAATTCCTGGTTGCCCAGTAACATCAGTTCGAGGAGTTACTTCATATCCTGGTTGCCCAGTAACACCAGTTTGAGGAGTACCTTCATATCCTGGTTGCAAACTTGCAATCCCTGGATATCCAGTTGGCTGCGATTGATAATGTAAACCTGGTTCTCCAGGCTGCCTGGTAACTGTGCTAGGATACAGTGGTCTTGGCTTTTTGATATCGCCAGTGGATGTATATAGATGAGTCATGGATGTAACCTCATGGCCTGTATGCAAAAGAGATATATATTCACCAGTCATTTCTCTTCATATGAGAAGTTGATATTCTTATATTCTATGGAGATAATGGGGAAACATGGCTGACTATTAGCAATGTGAGGAGTGGAGAGGAGATTGATATAATAATGTGAGGAGAGGAGAGGAGCTGTATATAATAATGTGAGGAGAGGAGATGAGTTGTATATAATAATGTGAAGAGGAGAGGAGTTGTATATAATAATGTGAGGAGGAGAGGAGATGGATATAATAATGTGAGGAGAGGAGATGAGTTGTATATAATAATGTGAGGAGGAGAGGAGTTTTATATAATAATGTGACGAGTGGAGAGGAGATGGATATAATAATGTGAGGAGAGGAGATGGATATAATAATGTGAGGAGGAGAGGAGAAGTATATAATAATGTGAAGAGGAGAGGAGATGGATATAATAAAGTGAGGAGGAGAGGAGGTGTGTATAATAATGTGAGGAGGAGGTGTATACAATAATGTGAGGAGAGGGGATGTATATAATAATGTGAGGAGAGGAGGTGTATATAATAATGTGAGGAGGAGAGGAGATGTATATAATAATGTGAGGTGAGGAGATGACTTGTATATAATAATTGGAGGAGGAGAGGAGACGTATATAATAATGTGAGGAGAGGAGGTGTATATAATAATGTGAGGAGAGGAGTTGTATATGATAATGTGAGGAGGAGAGGAGATGGATATAATAATGTGAGGAGGAGAGGAGTTGTATATAATAATGTGAGGAGGAGAGGAGATGGATATAATAATGTGAGGAGAGGAGATGTGTATAATAATGTGAGGAGGAGAGGAGCTGTATATAATAATGTGAGGAGGAGAGGAGATGGATATAATAATGTGAGGAGGAGAGGAGACATATATAATAATGTGAGGAGAGGAGATGAGTTGTATATAATAATGTGAGGAGGAGAGGAGATTGATATAATAATGTGAGGAGAGGAGACGTATATAATAATGTGAGGAGGAGAGGAGTTGTATATAATAATGTGAGGAGGAGAGGAGATGTATATAATAATGTGAGGAGGAGAGGAGACGGATATAATAATGTGAGGAGGAGAGGAGTTGTGTATAATAGTGTGAGGAGGAGAGGAGATGTATATAATAATGTGAGGAGGAGAGGAGTTGTATATAATAATGTGAGGAGGAGAGGAGATGGATATAATAATGTGAGGAGGAGAGGAGTTGTATATAATAATGTGAGGAGGAGAGGAGATGTATATAATAATGTGAGGAGGAGAGGAGGTGTATATAATAATGTGAGGAGGAGAGGAGATGTATATAATAATGTGAGGAGGAGAGGAGATTGATATAATAATGTGAGGAGGAGAGGAGATGGATATAATAATGTGAGGAGGAGAGGAGATGTATATAATAATGTGAGGAGGAGAGGAGATTGATATAATAATGTGAGGAGGGGAGGAGTTGTATATAATAATGTGAGGAGGAGAGGAGACGTATATAATAATGTGAAGAGGAGAGGGGATGGATATAATAATGTCATGAGAGGAGAGGAGACGTATATAATAATGTGAGGAGGGGAGATGTATATAATAATGTGAGGCGGAGAGGAGATGGATATAATAATGTGAGGAGGGGAGAGGATGGATATAATAATGTGAGGAGGAGAGGAGTTGTATATAATAATGTGAAGAGGAGAGGAGTTGTATATAATAATGTGAGGAGGAGAGGAGTTGTATATAATAATGTGAAGAGGAGAGGAGATTGATATAATAATGTGAGGAGGAGAGGAGATGGATATAATAATGTGAGGAGGAGAGGAGGTTTATATAATAATGTGAAGAGGAGATGGATATAATAATGTGAGGAGGAGAGGAGATGTATATAATAATGTGAGGAGGAGAGGAGGTTTATATAATAATGTGAAGAGGAGATGGATATAATAATGTGAGGAGGAGAGGAGATGGATATAATAATGTGAAGAGGAGAGGAGTTGTATATAATAATGTGAGGAGAGGAGCGGGATATATTAATGTGAGGAGGAGAGAAGTTGTATATAATAATGTGAAGAGGAGAGGAGATGGATATAATAATGTGAGGAGGGGAGAGGATGGATATAATAATGTGAGGAGGAGAGGAGTTGTATATAATAATGTGAGGAGGAGAGGAGTTGTATATAATAATGTGAAGAGGAGAGGAGATGGATATAATAATGTGAGGAGGGGAGAGGATGGATATAATAATGTGAGGAGGAGAGGAGTTGTATATAATAATGTGAAGAGGAGAGGAGACATATATAATAATGTGAGGAGGGGAGGGGATGGATATAATAATGTGAAGAGGAGAGGAGATGTATATAATAATGTGAGGAGAGGAGATGGATATAATAATGTGAAGAGGAGAGGAGTTGTATATAATAATGTGAGGAGGGGAGGAGATGGATATAATAATGTGAAGAGGAGAGGAGTTGTATATAATAATGTGAGGAGAGGAGACGTATATAATAATGTGAGGAGAGGATATGAGTTGTATATAATAATGTGAGGAGGAGAGGAGACGTATATAATAATGTGAGGAGGAGAGGAGATGTATATAATAATGTGAGGAGGGGAGAGGATGGATATAATAATGTGAGGAGGAGAGGAATCGTATATAATAATGTGAAGAGGAGATGAGTTGTATATAATAATGTGAGGAGGGGAGGGGATGGATATAATGTGAGGAGGAGAGGAGATGGATATAATAATGTGAGGAGAGGAGGTGTATATAATAATGTGAGGAGGAGATGAGTTGTATATAATAATGTGAAGAGGAGAGGAGGTGTATATAATAATGTGAGGAGGAGAGACGTTGTATATAATAATGTGAGGAGGAGAGGAGATGTATATAATAATGTGAGGAGGAGAGGAGACGTATATAATAATGTGAAGAGGAGAGGAGATGTATATAATAATGTGAGGAGGAGAGACGTTGTATATAATAATGTGAGGAGGAGAGGAGATGTATATAATAATGTGAGGAGGAGAGGAGACGTATATAATAATGTGAGGAGGAGAGACGTTGTATATAATAATGTGAGGAGGAGAGGAGTGGGATATAATAATGTGAGGAGATGAATTGTATATAATAATGTGAGGAGAGGAGTTGTATATAATAATGTGAGGAGGAGAGGAGATGGATATAATAATGTGAGGAGGAGAGAAGTTGTATATGATAATGTGAGGAGGAGAGGAGATGTATATAATAATGTGAGGAGGAGAGGAGACGTATATAATAATGTGAAGAGGAGAGGAGATGTATATAATAATGTGAGGAGGAGATGAGATGGATATAATATTGTGAGGAGGAGAGGAGTGGGATATAATAATGTGAGGAGAGAAGTTGTATATAATAATGTGAGGAGGAGAGGAGATGGATATAATAATGTGAGGAGGAGAGAAGTTGTATATGATAATGTGAGGAGGAGAGGAGACGTATATAATAATGTGAAGAGGAGAGGAGTTGTATATAATAATGTGAGGAGGAGAGGAGATGGATATAATAATGTGAAGAGGAGAGGAGGTGTATATAATAATGTGAGGAGAGGAGACGTATATAATAATGTGAGGAGGAGAGGAGGTGTATATAATAATGTGAAGAGGAGAGGAGACGTATATAATAATGTGAGGAGGAGAGGAGATGGATATAATAATGTGAGGAGGAGAGGAGGTGTATATAATAATGTGAGGAGAGGAGACGTATATAATAATGTGAGGAGGAGAGGAGGTGTATATAATAATGTGAAGAGGAGACGTATATAATAATGTGAGGAGGAGAGGAGATGGATATAATAATGTGAGGAGGAGAGGAGACGTATATAATAATGTGAGGAGGAGAGGATGTATATAATAATGTGAGGAGGAGAGGAGACGTATATAATAATGTGAAGAGGAGAGGAGACGTATATAATAATGTGAGGAGGAGAGGAGATGGATATAATAATGTGAGGAGAGGAGGTGTATATAATAATGTGAGGAGGAGAGGAGGTGTATATAATAATGTGAGGAGGAGAGGAGATGGATATAATAATGTGAGGAGAGGAGACGTATATAATAATGTGAGGAGGAGAGGAGCTGTATATAATAATGTGAGGAGGAGAGGAGATGGATATAATAATGTGAGGAGAGGAGCGGGATATATTAATGTGAGGAGGAGAGAAGTTGTATATAATAATGTGAGGAGGAGAGGAGACGTATATAATAATGTGAGGAGAGGAGCGGGATATATTAATGTGAGGAGGAGAGAAGTTGTATATAATAATGTGAGGAGGAGAGGAGACGTATATAATAATGTGAGGAGAGGATATGAGTTGTATATAATAATGTGAGGAGGAGAGGAGACGTATATAATAATGTGAGGAGGAGAGGAGATGTATATAATAATGTGAGGAGGAGAGGAGGTGTATATAATAATGTGAGGAGGAGAGGAGATGGATATAATAATGTGAGGAGAGGAGCGGGATATATTAATGTGAGGAGGAGAGAAGTTGTATATAAAAATGTGAGGAGGAGAGGAGATGGATATAATAATGTGAGGAGAGGAGCTGTATATAATAATGTGAGGAGGAGATGAGTTGTATATAATAATGTGAAGAGGAGAGGGGATGGATATAATAATGTCATGAGAGGAGAGGAGACGTATATAATAATGTGGAGAGGGGAGGGGATGGATATAATAATGTCATGAGAGGAGAGGAGATGTATATAATAATGTGAGGAGGAGAGGAGATTGATATAATAATGTGAGGAGAGGAGACGTATATAATAATGTGAGGAGGAGAGGAGATGTATATAATAATGTGAGGAGGAGAGGAGATGTATATAATAATGTGAGGAGGAGAGGAGACGTATATAATAATGTGAGGAGAGGAGCTGTATATAGTAATGTGAGGAGATGAGTTGTATATAATAATGTGAGGAGGAGAGGAGATGTATATAATAATGTGAGGAGGGGAGGAGATGTATATAATAATGTGAGGAGGAGAGGAGATGTATATAATAATGTGAGGAGGAGAGGAGATGTATATAATAATGTGAGGAGGAGAGGAGTTGTATATAATAATGTGAGGAGGAGAGGAGATGGATATAATAATGTGAGGAGGAGAGGAGTTGTATATAATAATGTGAGGAGGAGAGGAGTTGTGTATAATAATGTGAGGAGGAGAGGAGATGTATATAATAATGTGAGGAGGAGAGGAGTTGTATATAATAATGTGAGGAGGAGAGGAGGTGTATATAATAATGTGAGGAGGAGAGGAGATGGATATAATAATGTGAGGAGGAGAGGAGATGGATATAATAATGTGAGGAGGAGAGGAGACGTATATAATAATGTGAGGAGAGGAGCTGTATATAGTAATGTGAGGAGATGAGTTGTATATAATAATGTGAGGAGGAGAGGAGATGTATATAATAATGTGAGGAGGGGAGGAGATGTATATAATAATGTGAGGAGGAGAGGAGATGTATATAATAATGTGAGGAGGAGAGGAGTTGTATATAATAATGTGAGGAGGAGAGGAGATGGATATAATAATGTGAGGAGGAGAGGAGTTGTATATAATAATGTGAGGAGGAGAGGAGTTGTGTATAATAATGTGAGGAGGAGAGGAGATGTATATAATAATGTGAGGAGGAGAGGAGTTGTATATAATAATGTGAGGAGGAGAGGAGGTGTATATAATAATGTGAGGAGGAGAGGAGATGTATATAATAATGTGAGGAGGAGAGGAGATGTATATAATAATGTGAGGAGGAGAGGAGACGTATATAATAATGTGAGGAGAGGAGCTGTATATAGTAATGTGAGGAGATGAGTTGTATATAATAATGTGAGGAGGAGAGGAGATGTATATAATAATGTGAGGAGGGGAGGAGATGTATATAATAATGTGAGGAGGAGAGGAGATGTATATAATAATGTGAGGAGGAGATGAGTTGTATATAATAATGTGAGGAGGAGAGGAGATTGATATAATAATGTGAGGAGAGGAGACGTATATAATAATGTGAGGAGGAGAGGAGTTGTATATAATAATGTGAGGAGGAGAGGAGATGTATATAATAATGTGAGGAGGAGAGGAGATGTATATAATAATGTGAGGAGGAGAGGAGACGTATATAATAATGTGAGGAGAGGAGCTGTATATAGTAATGTGAGGAGATGAGTTGTATATAATAATGTGAGGAGGAGAGGAGATGTATATAATAATGTGAGGAGGGGAGGAGATGTATATAATAATGTGAGGAGGAGAGGAGATGTATATAATAATGTGAGGAGGAGAGGAGATGTATATAATAATGTGAGGAGGAGAGGAGTTGTATATAATAATGTGAGGAGGAGAGGAGATGGATATAATAATGTGAGGAGGAGAGGAGTTGTATATAATAATGTGAGGAGGAGAGGAGTTGTGTATAATAATGTGAGGAGGAGAGGAGATGTATATAATAATGTGAGGAGGAGAGGAGACGTATATAATAATGTGAGGAGAGGAGCGGGATATATTAATGTGAGGAGGAGAGAAGTTGTATATAATAATGTGAGGAGGAGAGGAGACGTATATAATAATGTGAGGAGAGGATATGAGTTGTATATAATAATGTGAGGAGGAGAGGAGACGTATATAATAATGTGAGGAGGAGAGGAGATGTATATAATAATGTGAGGAGGAGAGGAGGTGTATATAATAATGTGAGGAGGAGAGGAGATGGATATAATAATGTGAGGAGAGGAGCGGGATATATTAATGTGAGGAGGAGAGAAGTTGTATATAAAAATGTGAGGAGGAGAGGAGATGGATATAATAATGTGAGGAGAGGAGCTGTATATAATAATGTGAGGAGGAGATGAGTTGTATATAATAATGTGAAGAGGAGAGGGGATGGATATAATAATGTCATGAGAGGAGAGGAGACGTATATAATAATGTGGGGAGGGGAGGGGATGGATATAATAATGTCATGAGAGGAGAGGAGATGTATATAATAATGTGAGGAGGAGAGGAGATTGATATAATAATGTGAGGAGGAGAGGAGACATATATAATAATGTGAGGAGAGGAGCTGTATATAGTAATGTGAGGAGATGAGTTGTATATAATAATGTGAGGAGGAGAGGAGATGTATATAATAATGTGAGGAGGGGAGGAGATGTATATAATAATGTGAGGAGGAGAGGAGATGTATATAATAATGTGAGGAGGAGAGGAGATGTATATAATAATGTGAGGAGGAGAGGAGTTGTATATAATAATGTGAGGAGGAGATGAGATGGATATAATAATGTGAGGAGGAGAGGAGTTGTATATAATAATGTGAGGAGGAGAGGAGTTGTGTATAATAATGTGAGGAGGAGAGGAGATGTATATAATAATGTGAGGAGGAGAGGAGTTGTATATAATAATGTGAGGAGGAGAGGAGGTGTATATAATAATGTGAGGAGGAGAGGAGATGTATATAATAATGTGAGGAGGAGAGGAGACGTATATAATAATGTGAGGAGAGGAGCTGTATATAGTAATGTGAGGAGATGAGTTGTATATAATAATGTGAGGAGGAGAGGAGATGTATATAATAATGTGAGGAGGGGAGGAGATGTATATAATAATGTGAGGAGGAGAGGAGATGTATATAATAATGTGAGGAGGAGATGAGTTGTATATAATAATGTGAGGAGGAGAGGAGATTGATATAATAATGTGAGGAGAGGAGACGTATATAATAATGTGAGGAGGAGAGGAGTTGTATATAATAATGTGAGGAGGAGAGGAGATGTATATAATAATGTGAGGAGGAGAGGAGATGTATATAATAATGTGAGGAGGAGAGGAGACGTATATAATAATGTGAGGAGAGGAGCTGTATATAGTAATGTGAGGAGATGAGTTGTATATAATAATGTGAGGAGGAGAGGAGATGTATATAATAATGTGAGGAGGGGAGGAGATGTATATAATAATGTGAGGAGGAGAGGAGATGTATATAATAATGTGAGGAGGAGAGGAGTTGTATATAATAATGTGAGGAGGAGAGGAGATGGATATAATAATGTGAGGAGGAGAGGAGTTGTATATAATAATGTGAGGAGGAGAGGAGTTGTGTATAATAATGTGAGGAGGAGAGGAGATGTATATAATAATGTGAGGAGGAGAGGAGACGTATATAATAGTGTGAGGAGAGGAGCGGGATATATTAATGTGAGGAGGAGAGAAGTTGTATATAATAATGTGAGGAGGAGAGGAGACGTATATAATAATGTGAGGAGAGGATATGAGTTGTATATAATAATGTGAGGAGGAGAGGAGACGTATATAATAATGTGAGGAGGAGAGGAGATGTATATAATAATGTGAGGAGGAGAGGAGGTGTATATAATAATGTGAGGAGGAGAGGAGATGGATATAATAATGTGAGGAGAGGAGCGGGATATATTAATGTGAGGAGGAGAGAAGTTGTATATAAAAATGTGAGGAGGAGAGGAGATGGATATAATAATGTGAGGAGAGGAGCTGTATATAATAATGTGAGGAGGAGATGAGTTGTATATAATAATGTGAAGAGGAGAGGGGATGGATATAATAATGTCATGAGAGGAGAGGAGACGTATATAATAATGTGGGGAGGGGAGGGGATGGATATAATAATGTCATGAGAGGAGAGGAGACGTATATAATAATGTGAGGAGAGGAGCGGGATATATTAATGTGAGGAGGAGAGAAGTTGTATATAATAATGTGAGGAGGAGAGGAGACGTATATAATAATGTGAGGAGAGGATACGAGTTGTATATAATAATGTGAGGAGGAGAGGAGACGTATATAATAATGTGAGGAGGAGAGGAGATGTATATAATAATGTGAGGAGGAGAGGAGGTGTATATAATAATGTGAGGAGGAGAGGAGATGGATATAATAATGTGAGGAGAGGAGCGGGATATATTAATGTGAGGAGGAGAGAAGTTGTATATAAAAATGTGAGGAGGAGAGGAGATGGATATAATAATGTGAGGAGAGGAGCTGTATATAATAATGTGAGGAGGAGATGAGTTGTATATAATAATGTGAAGAGGAGAGGGGATGGATATAATAATGTCATGAGAGGAGAGGAGACGTATATAATAATGTGGGGAGGGGAGGGGATGGATATAATAATGTCATGAGAGGAGAGGAGATGTATATAATAATGTGAGGAGGAGAGGAGATTGATATAATAATGTGAGGAGAGGAGACGTATATAATAATGTGAGGAGGAGAGGAGTTGTATATAATAATGTGAGGAGGAGAGGAGATGTATATAATAATGTGAGGAGGAGAGGAGATGTATATAATAATGTGAGGAGGAGAGGAGACGTATATAATAATGTGAGGAGAGGAGCTGTATATAGTAATGTGAGGAGATGAGTTGTATATAATAATGTGAGGAGGAGAGGAGATGTATATAATAATGTGAGGAGGGGAGGAGATGTATATAATAATGTGAGGAGGAGAGGAGATGTATATAATAATGTGAGGAGGAGAGGAGATGTATATAATAATGTGAGGAGGAGAGGAGTTGTATATAATAATGTGAGGAGGAGAGGAGATGGATATAATAATGTGAGGAGGAGAGGAGTTGTATATAATAATGTGAGGAGGAGAGGAGTTGTGTATAATAATGTGAGGAGGAGAGGAGATGTATATAATAATGTGAGGAGGAGAGGAGGTGTATATAATAATGTGAGGAGGAGAGGAGATGGATATAATAATGTGAGGAGGAGAGGAGATTGATATAATAATGTGAGGAGGAGAGGAGATGGATATAATAATGTGAGGAGGAGAGGAGACGTATATAATAATGTGAGGAGAGGAGCTGTATATAGTAATGTGAGGAGATGAGTTGTATATAATAATGTGAGGAGGAGAGGAGATGTATATAATAATGGGAGGAGGAGAGGAGATGTATATAATAATGTGAGGAGGAGAGGAGTTGTATATAATAATGTGAGGAGGAGAGGAGATGTATATAATAATGTGAGGAGGAGAGGAGTTGTATATAATAATGTGAGGAGAGGAGCTGTATATAGTAATGTGAGGAGATGAGTTGTATATAATAATGTGAGGAGGAGAGGAGATGTATATAATAATGTGAGGAGGGGAGGAGATGGATATAATAATGTGAGGAGAGGAGATGTATATAATAATGTGAGGAGGAGAGGAGATGTATATAATAATGTGAGGAGGAGAGGAGATGTATATAATAATGTGAGGAGGAGAGGAGTTGTATATAATAATGTGAGGAGGAGAGGAGATGGATATAATAATGTGAAGAGGAGAGGAGATGTATATAATAATGTGAGGAGGAGAGGAGATGTATATAATAATGTGAGGAGAGGAGACGTATATAATAATGTGAGGAGGAGAGGAGTTGTATATAATAATGTGAGGAGGAGAGGAGTTGTGTATAATAATGTGAGGAGGAGAGGAGATGTATATAATAATGTGAGGAGGAGAGGAGTTGTATATAATAATGTGAGGAGGAGAGGAGGTGTATATAATAATGTGAGGAGGAGAGGAGATGTATATAATAATGTGAGGAGGAGAGGAGATGTATATAATAATGTGAGGAGGAGAGGAGACGTATATAATAATGTGAGGAGAGGAGCTGTATATAGTAATGTGAGGAGATGAGTTGTATATAATAATGTGAGGAGGAGAGGAGATGTATATAATAATGTGAGGAGGGGAGGAGATGTATATAATAATGTGAGGAGGAGAGGAGATGTATATAATAATGTGAGGAGGAGATGAGTTGTATATAATAATGTGAGGAGGAGAGGAGATTGATATAATAATGTGAGGAGAGGAGACGTATATAATAATGTGAGGAGGAGAGGAGTTGTATATAATAATGTGAGGAGGAGAGGAGATGTATATAATAATGTGAGGAGGAGAGGAGATGTATATAATAATGTGAGGAGGAGAGGAGACGTATATAATAATGTGAGGAGAGGAGCTGTATATAGTAATGTGAGGAGATGAGTTGTATATAATAATGTGAGGAGGAGAGGAGATGTATATAATAATGTGAGGAGGGGAGGAGATGTATATAATAATGTGAGGAGGAGAGGAGATGTATATAATAATGTGAGGAGGAGAGGAGATGTATATAATAATGTGAGGAGGAGAGGAGTTGTATATAATAATGTTAGGAGGAGAGGAGTTGTGTATAATAATGTGAGGAGGAGAGGAGTTGTATATAATAATGTGAGGAGGAGAGGAGGTGTATATAATAATGTGAGGAGGAGAGGAGATGGATATAATAATGTGAGGAGGAGAGGAGATTGATATAATAATGTGAGGAGGAGAGGAGATGGATATAATAATGTGAGGAGGAGAGGAGATGTATATAATAATGTGAGGAGGAGAGGAGATTGATATAATAATGTGAGGAGGGGAGGAGTTGTATATAATAATGTGAGGAGGAGAGGAGATTGATATAATAATGTGAGGAGGAGAGGAGATGGATATAATAATGTGAGGAGGAAAGGAGGTTTATATAATAATGTGAAGAGGAGATGGATATAATAATGTGAGGAGGAGAGGAGATGTATATAATAATGTGAGGAGGAGAGGAGTTGTATATAATAATGTGAGGAGGAGAGGAGGTTTATATAATAATGTGAAGAGGAGATGGATATAATAATGTGAGGAGGAGAGGAGATGGATATAATAATGTGAAGAGGAGAGGAGTTGTATATAATAATGTGAGGAGAGGAGCGGGATATATTAATGTGAGGAGGAGAGAAGTTGTATATAATAATGTGAGGAGGAGAGGAGATGGATATAATAATGTGAGGAGAGGAGTTGTATATAATAATGTGAGGAGGAGAGGAGTTGTATATAATAATGTGAAGAGGAGAGGGGATGGATATAATAATGTCATGAGAGGAGAGGAGACGTATATAATATGTGAGGAGGGAGAGATGTATATAATAATGTGAGGCGGAGAGGAGATGGATATAATAATGTGAGGAGGGGAGAGGATGGATATAATAATGTGAGGAGGAGAGGAGTTGTATATAATAATGTGAGGAGGGGAGAGGATGGATATAATAATGTGAGGAGGAGAGGAGGTGTATATAATAATGTGAAGAGGAGAGGAGACATATATAATAATGTGAGGAGGGGAGGGGATGGATATAATAATGTGAGGAGGAGAGGAGATGGCTATAATAATGTGAAGAGGAGAGGAGTTGTATATAATAATGTGAGGAGGGGAGGAGATGGATATAATAATGTGAAGAGGAGAGGAGTTGTATATAATAATGTGAGGAGGAGAGGAGTGGGATATAATAATGTGAAGAGGAGAGGAGTTGTATATAATAATGTGAGGAGGGGAGGGGATGGATATAATCATGTGAGGAGGAGAGGAGTTGTATATAATAATGTGAGGAGGAAGGGGATGGATATACTAATGTGAGGAGGAGAGGAATCGTATATAATAATGTGAAGAGGAGATGAGTTGTATATAATAATGTGAGGAGGGAGGGGATGGATATAATGTGAGGAGGAGAGGAGATGGATATAATAATGTGAGGAGAGGAGGTGTATATAATAATGTGAGGAGGAGATGAGTTGTATATAATAATGTGAAGAGGAGAGGAGGTGTATATAATAATGTGAGGAGGAGAGACGTTGTATATAATAATGTGAGGAGGAGAGGAGATGTATATAATAATGTGAGGAGGAGAGGAGACGTATATAATAATGTGAAGAGGAGAGGAGATGTATATAATAATGTGAGGAGGAGAGACGTTGTATATAATAATGTGAGGAGGAGAGGAGATGTATATAATAATGTGAGGAGGAGAGGAGACGTATATAATAATGTGAGGAGGAGAGACGTTGTATATAATAATGTGAGGAGGAGAGGAGTGGGATATAATAATGTGAGGAGATGAATTGTATATAATAATGTGAGGAGAGGAGTTGTATATAATAATGTGAGGAGGAGAGGAGATTGATATAATAATGTGAGGAGGAGAGAAGTTGTATATGATAATGTGAGGAGGAGAGGAGATGTATATAATAATGTGAGGAGGAGAGGAGACGTATATAATAATGTGAAGAGGAGAGGAGATGTATATAATAATGTGAGGAGGAGATGAGATGGATATAATATTGTGAGGAGGAGAGGAGTGGGATATAATAATGTGAGGAGAGAAGTTGTATATAATAATGTGAGGAGGAGAGGAGATGGATATAATAATGTGAGGAGGAGAGAAGTTGTATATGATAATGTGAGGAGGAGAGGAGACGTATATAATAATGTGAAGAGGAGAGGAGGTGTATATAATAATGTGAGGAGAGGAGACGTATATAATAATGTGAGGAGGAGAGGAGGTGTATATAATAATGTGAAGAGGAGAGGAGACGTATATAATAATGTGAGGAGGAGAGGAGATGGATATAATAATGTGAGGAGGAGAGGAGGTGTATATAATAATGTGAGGAGAGGAGACGTATATAATAATGTGAGGAGGAGAGGAGGTGTATATAATAATGTGAAGAGGAGACGTATATAATAATGTGAGGAGGAGAGGAGATGGATATAATAATGTGAGGAGGAGAGGAGACGTATATAATAATGTGAGGAGGAGAGGATGTATATAATAATGTGAGGAGGAGAGGAGACGTATATAATAATGTGAAGAGGAGAGGAGACGTATATAATAATGTGAGGAGGAGAGGAGATGGATATAATAATGTGAGGAGAGGAGGTGTATATAATAATGTGAGGAGGAGAGGAGGTGTATATAATAATGTGAGGAGGAGAGGAGATGGATATAATAATGTGAGGAGAGGAGACGTATATAATAATGTGAGGAGGAGAGGAGCTGTATATAATAATGTGAGGAGGAGAGGAGATGGATATAATAATGTGAGGAGAGGAGCGGGATATATTAATGTGAGGAGGAGAGAAGTTGTATATAATAATGTGAGGAGGAGAGGAGACGTATATAATAATGTGAGGAGAGGAGCGGGATATATTAATGTGAGGAGGAGAGAAGTTGTATATAATAATGTGAGGAGGAGAGGAGACGTATATAATAATGTGAGGAGAGGATATGAGTTGTATATAATAATGTGAGGAGGAGAGGAGACGTATATAATAATGTGAGGAGGAGAGGAGATGTATATAATAATGTGAGGAGGAGAGGAGGTGTATATAATAATGTGAGGAGGAGAGGAGATGGATATAATAATGTGAGGAGAGGAGCGGGATATATTAATGTGAGGAGGAGAGAAGTTGTATATAAAAATGTGAGGAGGAGAGGAGATGGATATAATAATGTGAGGAGGAGATGAGTTGTATATAATAATGTGAAGAGGAGAGGGGATGGATATAATAATGTCATGAGAGGAGAGGAGACGTATATAATAATGTGGGGAGGGGAGGGGATGGATATAATAATGTCATGAGAGGAGAGGAGATGTATATAATAATGTGAGGAGGAGATGAGTTGTATATAATAATGTGAAGAGGAGAGGGGATGGATATAATAATGTCATGAGAGGAGAGGAGACGTATATAATAATGTGGGGAGGGGAGGGGATGGATATAATAATGTCATGAGAGGAGAGGAGACGTATATAATAATGTGAGGAGGGGAGATGTATATAATAATGTGAGGCGGAGAGGAGATGGATATAATAATGTGAGGAGGGGAGGGGATGGATATAATAATGTGAGGAGGAGAGGAGTTGTATATAATAATGTGAGGAGGAAGGGGATGGATATAATAATGTGAGGAGGAGAGGAGGTGTATATAATAATGTGAGGAGGGAAGGGGATGGATATAATAATGTGAGGAGGAGAGGAGGTGTATATAATAATGTGAAGAGGAGAGGAGACATATATAATAATGTGAGGAGGGGAGGGGATGGATATAATAATGTGAGGAGGAGAGGAGGTGTATATAATAATGTGAGGAGGGAAGGGGATGGATATATTAATGTGAGGAGGAGAGAAGTTGTATATAATAATGTGAGGAGGAGAGGAGGTGTATATAATAATGTCGAAGAGGAGAGGAGTTGTATATAATAATGTGAGGAGGGGAGGAGATGGATATAATCATGTGAGGAGGAGAGGAGTTGTATATAATAATGTGAGGAGGGGAGAGGATGGATATAATCATGTGAGGAGGAGAGGAATCGTATATAATAATGTGAAGAGGAGATGAGTTGTATATAATAATGTGAGGAGGGGAGGGGATGGATATAATGTGAGGAGGAGAGGAGATGGATATAATAATGTGAGGAGGAGATGAGTTGTATATAATAATGTGAAGAGGAGAGGAGGTGTATATAATAATGTGAGGAGGAGAGAAGTTGTATATAATAATGTGAGGAGGAGAGGAGTGGGATATAATAATGTGAGGAGATGAATTGTATATAATAATGTGAGGAGAGGAGTTGTATATAATAATGTGAGGAGGAGAGGAGATGGATATAATAATGTGAGGAGGAGAGAAGTTGTATATGATAATGTGAGGAGGAGAGGAGACGTATATAATAATGTGAAGAGGAGAGGAGTTGTATATAATAATGTGAGGAGGAGAGGAGATGGATATAATAATGTGAGGAGGAGAGGAGATGTATATAATAATGTGAGGAGGAGAGGAGTTGTATATAATAATGTGAGGAGAGGAGACGTATATAATAATGTGAAGAGGAGAGGAGATGTATATAATAATGTGAGGAGGAAATGAGTTGTATATAATAATGTGAGGAGGAGATGAGATGGATATAATATTGTGAGGAGAGGAGTTGTGTATAATAATGTGAGGAGGAGAGGAGTGGGATATAATAATGTGAGGAGAGAAGTTGTATATAATAATGTGAGGAGGAGAGGAGATGGATATAATAATGTGAGGAGGAGAGGAGTTGTATATAATAATGTGAGGAGGAGAGGAGATGGATATAATAATGTGAAGAGGAGAGGAGGTGTATATAATAATGTGAGGAGAGGAGACGTATATAATAATGTGAGGAGGAGAGGAGGTGTATATAATAATGTGAAGAGGAGAGGAGACGTATATAATAATGTGAGGAGGAGAGGAGATGGATATAATAATGTGAGGAGGAGAGGAGGTGTATATAATAATGTGAGGAGGAGATGAGACGTATATAATAATGTGAGGAGGAGAGGAGACGTATATAATAATGTGAAGAGGAGAGGAGACGTATATAATAATGTGAGGAGGAGAGGAGATGGATATAATAATGTGAGGAGAGGAGATGGATATAATAATGTGAGGAGGAGAGGAGGTGTATATAATAATGTGAGGAGGAGAGGAGGTGTATATAATAATGTGAGGAGGAGATGAGACGTATATAATAATGTGAGGAGAGGAGACGTATATAATAATGTGAGGAGGAGATGAGACGTATATAATAATGTGAGGAGGAGAGGAGACGTATATAATAATGTGAAGAGGAGAGGAGACGTATATAATAATGTGAGGAGAGGAGATGGATATAATAATGTGAGGAGGAGAGGAGACGTATATAATAATGTGAGGAGGAGAGGATGTATATAATAATGTTAGGAGGAGAGGAGACGTATATAATAATGTGAGGAGGAGAGGAGATGTATATAATAATGTGAAGAGGAGAGGAGACGTATATAATAATGTGAGGAGGAGAGGAGGTGTATATAATAATGTGAGGAGGAGAGGAGATGGATATAATAATGTGAGGAGAGGAGACGTATATAATAATGTGAGGAGGAGAGGAGCTGTATATAATAATGTGAGGAGGAGAGGAGATGGATATAATAATGTGAGGAGAGGAGCGGGATATATTAATGTGAGGAGGAGAGAAGTTGTATATAATAATGTGAGGAGGAGAGGAGACGTATATAATAATGTGAGGAGAGGAGATGAGTTGTATATAATAATGTGAGGAGGAGAGGAGGTGTATATAATAATGTGAGGAGGAGAGGAGATGGATATAATAATGTGAGGAGAGGAGACGTATATAATAATGTGAGGAGGAGAGGAGATGGATATAATAATGTGAGGAGAGGAGCGGGATATATTAATGTGAGGAGGAGAGAAGTTGTATATAATAATGTGAGGAGGAGAGGAGATGGATATAATAATGTGAGGAGAGGAGCGGGATATATTAATGTGAGGAGGAGAGAAGTTGTATTTAATAATGTGAAGAGAAGAGGAGTTGTATATAATAATGTGAGGAGAGGAGCTGTATATAATAATGTGAGGAGATGAGTTGTATATAATAATGTGAGGAGAGAAGTTGTATATAATAATGTGAGGAGGAGAGGAGTTGTATATAATAATGTGAGGAGGAGAGGAGACGTATATAATAATGTGAGGAGAGGAGCTGTATATAGTAATGTGAGGAGATGAGTTGTATATAATAATGTGAGGAGAGGAGATGTATATAATAATGTGAGGAGGAGAGGAGATGTATAGAATAATGTGAGGAGGAGAGGAGTTGTATATAATAATGTGAGGAGGAGAGGAGATGTGTATAATAATGTGAGGAGGAGAGGAGACGTATATAATAATGTGAGGAGAGGAGATGAGTTGTATATAATAATGTGAGGAGGAGAGGAGACGGATATAATAATGTGAAGAGGAGAGGAGATGTATATAACAATGTGAGGAGGAGAGGAGGTGTATATAATAATGTGAGGAGGAGAGGAGTGGGATATAATAATGTGAGGAGGAGAGGAGATGGATATAGTAATGTGCGGGAAATAATAATGTGAGGAGAGGAGGTATATAAAATAATGTGAGGAGGAGAGGAGATGTATATAATAATAATGTGATTGGGAGTAAATGACAGTAGTGGGGATATAATCATTTCAGTATGCGCTGTGGTAGGGGTTCCTACACCTTTCCATCACTGGGGATAACGCTATCTGCAGAGATGTGCACTCCCTATAGCTATTGACTTACCACATCCTGTCTCATCTGAGAAGTCTCGGCAGTCCACTTTACCATCACACAAAGAACTGGTAGTGTTTAAGCACTCTCCACTGCCACACTCAAACCCCCCCTGCTGGCAGTGAGATGGCTTCCTAGCACCAGGGCGGGTGACCATGGCAGGTACTGATGTTCCAGCTCCGGGTCTCAGTGATGCAGAGGATACAGTGGGCTCCACTAAAGAGATAAGAAATGACTCACAAGATGCAGAAATTACATTGTTTACACATGTGCAGAAAATGGTGTAATTCACAGAATATTTATTGTTTTTTATGTCTAGGAAAGGAGTGATCTTTCTCTTCCTTCTCTATTAGAGTTAATCTGCGGATACTGAGGATAATAAGGGTAAACTGAGAGGAAGTGTCCAGGGGCCGAGGGCAGCAGAGAGGGACACAAAAGATGAGATAAATAGTCTAAGACTCAGAGGATAAAGATGAAAGAAGATAAAAATATTTTAGGATTATTAACGTCTTTTAACTTAAAATATATGTTATAAATATTCATTTATTTTTATCTTAAATTGCAATTTTCTATTGTGGCCACAGGTGGTGCCATTCCTATCAAACACAATGACAGATATAGTCTAAGACTCAAGCTCTCTCATCAATGCTTTATTTGGCCCTTTAAAATTGGATTTTGTGGAGGTGGAATCACAGCACCTAATTCCTTCCTGCCTTTATTTTGGATAAAACATAAAAAAAAACAGCTTCTGTCCTTTGTAAAGAAAAATCTCACCATAAACACAGCCGAGAATCTCGCAGCGCAGGAAGATTGCCTTGTGATACTCCACCGGAAGGATTCGAAGGAAGCGAGTCAGCAGGACAGGGCTCAAATCCCGTCTCACAGGAGAGTTACTGTCCGTATTGGCCTCAAAGATCTAACCGACAAACACAGAGTTAATATGAGACTGAAGGTAATAATGAGAATTAGATGAAGATAATTACAATATCAAAAGGTCACCATAATTCTGAGATTATCAACACATCTAATGTAAAAAAAGGGATAGTTTTTATACTGAGGGAGATTAGAGTGTATTATTAAATATTGGACTCTTTATCTACATCACTTCAATGTGTAAGATAACACTCCAGTTTGTCTTCATGAAACCATGCACTGACTTTACCTGGGCAGAAGGATTTGCTCGTCCAGTGTAATTGTGATATGTAAGGCCATCAATGCTGTACATGAGCTGGTATTTGGTGATGTAGCCTCCAGATTGTCTGCCTCCCTGGGTGATGATGGAGGAGATGAATGTGGGCTGGTGGAAATCCACTTGGAGATAAGGTTGGGTGTCTGTATCTAGAGGTGACCATCCAGGCTCAATGTTCATTCTTGGAATGAAGAAAAGAACAAGGAAATGTTTTTACTACCTGTTTACCCAGAGGAAAAATATGGGGCAACTGCACAATTTCGGCAGAAGGTGGAAAGTGATGTCCTTCATATGTTTCACTTGTGTGGCAAAAAATGTCACATCTCCCTAATCCTGATCCCTATGATATCTCAACTGTGATATAACAATCCTATTGATATCTCAACTGCTATATAACAATCCCATTGATATCTCAACTGTGGTATAACAAGCCCAATGATATATCAACTGTGATATAACAATCACATTGATATATCATCTGTGATATAACAATCCCATAGATATCTCATCTGTGATATAACAATACCATAGATATCTCATCTGTGATATAACAATCCCATTGATATCTCAACTGCTATTTAACAATCCCATTGCTATCTAAACTGTGATATAACAATCCCATAGATATCTCATCTGTGATATAACAATCCCATTGATATCTCATCTGTGGTAACCTGAACCCATTGATATCTCAACTAAAACATCCTGACATTCTCTTAAAAGTGAAAAATGAATTGTTAAATCAAAACTATGAAACCTGTTGCTGTGAGTTGTAAACCCATTAAAAAATGGTTTTCCTACTTTTTGTCAGTTTTTACAAGATTGGTAAATATCCCTCATTATGTGAAGACAAACACAGACAGGTACTGACATGTTTGGGACAATGTTCAGGCGGCCAGCGTCAGGCGGATTGTTTTCCTTGTAGGATGAGGCTGTTAGTTGCTTGTAGTGGATCCGGCCATCTTCTAGGCCAAGAGGTGCATCACACGGTCCTGCAAGGAGGAGAAATTAACTACATACAACAGTAACATGGAAAAGAAGAGCTCATGTCCGATATCCAGACTAGGGGACATCTGTTCAAAATTGGGGGGATTCTGGCACACCATAGCGGAAAAATAAAAATTCATCAGGTCAGTTACTATGTGGGTTAGGTGGCGCTATTTTAACTGCATCTAATTTAACGTCATTCATTTACCATTTAATGTGCAATATAAATGTAGAAATTTTGGTGCTTATAGGGACATCGAATAAAGCATAACTATATCAATAAATAAAAGCATATTTATTATAAAAGTAAGTTGAAATTAATAATATTTATAATAAAAATATCTTAAAGGAACCGGAGCCTAGGTAATGAACAACACATACTGTGAAAAGTGTGGTATATTATACATACATATTCCAAGGGACATGAACCCTGGAACATGAATCAATTGATATACAAAATCTAAAAGTATTGATCACAAAAAGACAAAAATCCGAAAAACTGTTGATAAACGTATAGTCACCCCTGAAATTTGGGAAACATGCCTGAACAGTCGATGACTTGTATGACCAAAAATGAACAGTACATTACATTTAGACTGTGGACTTGTTTATAGCTATTTTCATATTTGAGACATTTTGGTGGTTAATTAGGAGCTAGAAGAGTGTTTATTAGTTGAGGCTTAAAGGAGCAGTAAACTTTTTTTTTATGAAAACACATATTTTACAGAGCATTTCCTGCTGAATAAAACAAGGTCACTCTAGGGTGACCACATTTCCCTTCTGCCATTCCGGGACGTGGTCACCCTAGTTGCCCCTTCATGCCCTACCTTGAGTCCCTGGTGGTCTAGCGGCGTGGAAAGTGCTCTGTGCCTCCTCCGGCACAGAGCTGAAGCTCCCGCGCGCTGTGCTCAGTAATGCAGAGCACTGGGAGATGATGTCATCTCCCAGCGCTCTGTATTACTAGAGCCTTGCCTCCAGATCAGGTAAGCTGCATTGCCGCCCTGGATGTCAGCCTGCAAGCGGTGTGTCATATCATGGACGCCAAGAGGGAGCGCTGATTTATGCTACCAAGCGCTCCCTCGCGGCGTCCATGATGTGACACACCGCTTGCAGGCTGACATCCAGGTCGGCTTGGCTTCATTCCGGGACACTTCATTGTCCCGGTTGAAGATGACCCGGGACGCGGGACATAGACCTGAAATAAGGGACAGTCCCGGACGTTCCGGGACCCGTGGTCACCCTAGGTCACTCCCATCGGTGTCAGATGTTTTATTCAAAATTTATAGCAGTTTAAATAATCAGGAAGTGAATTTACTGTGTTTACTTCCTGATAGTTCTAACTGACAGGAAGTGAATTTACTGTGTGTTTACTTCCTGATAGTTCTAACTGACAGGAAGTGAATTTACTGTGTTTACTTCCTGATAGGTCTAACTGCCAGGAAGTGAATTTACTGTGTTTACTTCCTGATAGTTCTAACTGCCAGGAAGTGAATTTACTGTGTTTACGTCCTGATAGTTCTAACTGACAGGAAATGAATTTACTGTGTTTACTTCCTCATAGATCTAACTGACAGGAAGTGACAGACAGTTTCTATCACATTGTATGGAGAACTGTATGTCTCTGACTTTCCTCTCCATTAGAATCTAACAGGAAATCTAATTAGAATTTGACCGCTAGAGGGCACTGCTAATGTAAAGAAGCGTGGGTTTAAACTGTAATAACTCTGGAAATATAAATCTCTCGGCAGTGGAAGTACCCTTATTTTACACAATAGGAAAATCCCTACAATACATATTTTTTCATAAAAAAAGTTTACTGCTCCTTTAAGTACATTCGATCTTTTAGTTAATTAATCTACTGTGATTTTTATACTGGGACGAGGAGAACGCATACAGTCCAATACACATCCTTCTGGGGTGAGACTGTTTACATTTCTCCCCTTCACATTTGCAGACATTATATTTTGTTTTGTTTGTATAAGTATTACTTTTGGTATTTTTAATGTACCCAGAGGTTAGTTCTTTGTGCCCTGTACTCTCACAGGTTACAATAAAGTATATTACTCATTTATTTGTACTCCCGTGTGTCCGTTGTAATAAAGATTAGTTCACTGGCAGGTCAGGTGTTGTGTCCCGTACCTGCCTAGCTATCCGTTTTTCAACCACTTGTATATTGTACATTTTGGTTGTGCACGTCATCAACTGATCGGGTATGTTTCCTGAATTTCAGGGTGAAAATACATATCGACACTTTATGTATTTTTATTTCTCTGTGATCAATACTTTTAGATTTTGTATATCAATTGATGCATACTCCGGGGGTCATGTCCCTTGGAATATGTATGTGTAATATAGTGCTATACAGGGTTATATCATTGCTTCTGTTTTGTTCCCATGGCAGTACCACCACTAACTCTTTTTTCGAATTACAGTTCGTTAAAGGGATAGTAATACTTCGTTTAACTTTATTTTATTTTGTAGGCATTAAAAAAACACGAAGAATGATATAAGTCTTATCTCTCAAACCTTTATGGTTTAAGAGATATTCACAAACAAAGTATCCCCCCTCCGTTCAACCAGATTAGAAGGGAGATGCCCAGGTAGACTGCAGAGAGGGACAATCTTCAATTAAGATAAGGGGAAAAGCTGAAAAACTTGTCAAAGGGGGAAGGGCTTTCATTGTTTTCATACAAAGAAAATTGTCCCCTTCTGTTATCTGTCCTGTCATACAACCTGATCCACATCTGAGAAGAGATGGCTTACACTAGGTAAAAGGGGCGGGGAGGGGAACTTTGCTTGTGAATATCTCATAAACCATAAAGGATTGAGAGATAAGACTTATATCATTCTTCATGTTTTTTTAATGCCTACAAAATAAAATAAAGTTAAAACGAAGTATTACTATCCCTTTAAGTGCCTCTATCAGAGTCTGTACCTGTTGGGGAAGGAGAACCGGCCCCTGGGAGCTTTGATGCCGCAGTTCCGGAAGATTCCTGTGACAAAGAGAGAACAAGTCGATCATCACTGGAGATGAATTAACTGATTCTAATAAACCCCAAACAGGGGGATGGTGGCAGCTAAAAATATAAGAGAAGATACCCCGAAATATGAAATACCGCAGTAAACTGGGAATAGATTTTTATTGGGTTTTTCAAAATGCAGTTACAAGAACAAAAACTGAAGTTGGCCTAAATTGGATTTTTAACCCCTGGAATGCCAGAGAGGTATTGATGCTTCGGGATGCAATGTGTAGTGGGTCTCTTTAATATTCAAGGGATTACCGGCCCCATTAAAATCAACGGGAACGTTTGTCCTAGAATTGCTCTATGTTCTCGGTGTAAGTATTCGCACTGCGGGAGCTGTAGATTATGGCCACTCACCGGTGTTGTGTAGGGTGAAGGGGGTCCAGGGGGAGGCGTGAGGACATTGGGATACAGAGGGCTCCTTGTTCCCGATGGTGTAAGTCCAGGACTGATCTCCGGTTCCACTCTGCGGAGGAAACACAGAACACGCGGAGGAATTGGTCACTATTATACTCATACGTCCCTGCTCCCTGATCCCATGAAGTCCAGGGAAAGGCATCCAAGGCCCACTTAGCCCCACCCACACCACTCCCATTTCCTCTCATGCCTTCACCCCCAACACCACCCACTGTTCCCTTAAACAGAAAATACAAATAGCCTGTATCATGCAAGACTAAACTCCTTGCATACTAGAGAGGGATGGCCAATTATCATATAAACTGGACACTACAGTAATATATAAACTGGTAAATAAACTGGCCAATTAGCATATAAACTGGACAGTACAGTAATATATAAACTGGTAAATAAACTGGCCAATTAGCATATAAAATGGACAGTACAGTAATATATAAACTGGTAAATAAACTGGCCAATTAGCATATAAACTGGACTGTACAGTAATATATAAACTGGTAAATAAACTGGCCAATTATCATATAAACTGAACATTACGGTAATATATATACTGGTAAATAAACTGACCAATTAGCATATGAACTGGACATTACAGCAATATATACTAGTAAATAAACTGCACATACTAGAGTATAAACTGGACATTACAGTAATATATAAACTGGGAAATAACTGTCCTTACTAGAATATAAACTGCACAATACAGTAATATATATACTGGTAAATAAACTGGCCTTACTAGAGTATAAACTGGACTTTACGGTAATATATATATATACTGGTAAATAAACTGGACACAATAAACAGGACTGGGTGCCTGGGCCAGAGGGATTAGAATTGTTTTGGCCACCCCCACATCCCAGTAGGAGTTGTCAGCACCACTGAGGCAAATCCCCTCACAACAAGATATCCCAGATACTCTGCCTGATAAGAAAACCCTCTCTTTACCGTCTGTACTTAGTAATAAATCGAAGACCTGTTTTTCTTTCCCCTGGGTATTATAGAATTATATTAAACTGGGGAGAGGTGTGGATTATGTGCAATAGGTGAACTTGATATTTGGACATTATAATTGGCGCCCTCTAGTGCCTGGTCCCCTGTGTAGGGAGCTGACACGTAGCTGCTGCTGTTCTTGATTGGTCCTCACCTAGAGCCGCTGGTAGTGGTGTTGTGAATCCAGGAGACGCAGCCAATCTCATCTGCTCCATCAGGACAGTCCTGCTGCCCATCACAGCGCTGAGACACCTCAATGCATTTCCCAGAGGATTTACAGTAAAACTGGGACCTCTGACAGCCCCACCGCGCGGGAGACATAGGAGTGGGAGCTGTGCCTGGGACAAACAGACACGTTACATGGGAGCTCATACCTCCAGATAAAAACCCCTCCTACCTTACTATCTCCAGAAAATCCTAATGGCCTTTATGAATTCTACCCTTGCTACAAGAACTAACATCTTCAATCAGTCGGCCATGACAGTGGCTGAAGGTTTACATGATGCTAATTAACCCTTTAATCCTTTGAATGCCAGACACATTGCAAAGCGTCATATCCATCTCTGTAGACTTGACATCCAGGAATGACTGGAGATGTTATCTCTTGTACCGAGGTGCAGAATTCATAGAGCCCCTCAGGACTGGCTATAGTAAGGGGAGCTCATTAGGTATAATAATAACCAGTCTATAGAAAAAACATAAAGAAACGCACCACAATAGATCTCATCGGACCTGTCTCCGCAGTCATTGACCCCATTACACACAACTCCGTGAGGTCCAGCTGCAACGCACCGGCCATTGTGGCACTGAAACTGCCCAACGCTGCACCGTTCCTCTGCTTGTGCAGGGGCAGTGGGAATGCCAGGGAGGACTCTGGGCACTGTAGAGGATGGAAAGGACCAGATTAAAGTCCTAATGGACATACCTGGGAAGTCTCCGGATCTGACCACCAGTCTCCTGTTCTCTGAGTTCATTATCGGGTCCCAGGACAAAGGGTGATGCTTTGGGTAAGCAATTTCCTTGGTAACCTTGCCCATTCACCCACCCATTCCACATCTTCCTCAGGACAAACCCTACCCTTCTTCAATTCAATCTCACCAACTCCCATTAAGCAAAGCACACATTATGATGCAAATCTTTTGGACACTCGCACTCTCCGCTCCCATTGTTACTCTGGTGGCTGTGGACATCGAGGTCCACAGGTTGGCTAATGGGCATTTAGTTAAATGTTATGCTGGATTTAGTTTCTTGGCAGTGAGTATCATCTTGCTCAGGTAGTGTGGAGTAGTCAGTGGAGGTTATAGTTAGTATGGAGATCTGGAGTGATCATAGTACTCAGGTAGTGTGGAATAGTCGGTGAGTTGTTAGCAGTGGAGGTTATAGTTAGTATGGAGATCTGGAGTGATCAAACTGCTCAGGTAGTGTGGAATAGTCAGTGAGTTGTTACCAGTGGAGGTTATAGTTAGTATGGAGATCTGGAGTGATCATACTGCTCAGGTAGTGTGGAATAGTCAGTGAGTTGTTAGTAGTGGAGGTTATAGTTAGTATGGGGATCTGGAGTGATCATACTGCTCAGGTAGTGTGGAATAGTCAGTGAGTTGTTAGCAGTGGAGATTATAGTTAGTATGGAGATCTGGAGTGATCATACTGCTCAGGTAGTGTGGAATAGTCAGTGAGTTGTTAGCAGTGGAGATTATAGTTAGTATGGAGATCTGGAGTGATCATACTGCTCAGGTAATGTGGAATAGTCAGTGAGTTGTTAGCAGTGGAGGTTATAGTTAGTATGGAGATCTGGAGTGATCATACTGCTCAGGTAGTGTGGAATAGTCAGTGAGTTGTTAGTAGTGGAGGTTATAGTTAGTATGGAGATCTGGAGTGATCATACTGCTCAGGTAGTGTGGAATAGTCAGTGAGTTGTTAGTAGTGGAGGTTATAGTTAGTATGGAGATCTGGAGTGATCATACTGCTCAGGTAGTGTGGAATAGTCAGTGAGTTGTTAGTAGTGGAGGTTATAGTTAGTATGGAGATCTGGAGTGATCATACTGCTCAGGTAGTGTGGAATAGTCAGTGAGTTGTTAGTAGTGAAGGTTATAGTTAGTATAGAGATCTGGAGTAATCATACTGCTCAGGTAGTGTGGAATAGTCAGTGAGTTGTTAGTAGTGGAGGTTATAGTTAGTATGGAGATCTGGAGTGATCATACTGCTCAGGTAGTGTGGAATAGTCAGTGAGTTGTTATCAGTGGAGTAGAGGTTATAGTTAGTATGGAGATCTGGAGTGAACATACTGCTCAGGTAGTGTGGAATAGTCAGTGAGTTGTTAGTGGAGTGGAGGTTATAGTTAGTATGGAGATCTGGAGTGATCATACTGCTCAGGTAGTGTGGAATAGTCAGTGAGTTGTTAGCAGTGGAGGTTATAATTAGTATGGAGATCTGGAGTGAACATACTTCTCAGGTAGTGTGGAATAGTCAGTGAGTTATTAGTAGTGGAGGTTATAGTTAGTATGGAGATCTGGAGTGATCATACTGCTCAGGTAGTGTGGAATAGTCAGTGAGTTGTTATCAGTGGAGTAGAGGTTATAGTTAGTATGGAGATCTGGAGTGAACATACTGCTCAGGTAGTGTGGAATAGTCAGTGAGTTGTTAGTGGAGTGGAGGTTATAGTTAGTATGGAGATCTGGAGTGATCATACTGCTCAGGTAGTGTGGAATAGTCAGTGAGTTGTTAGCAGTGGAGGTTATAATTAGTATGGAGATCTGGAGTGAACATACTTCTCAGGTAGTGTGGAATAGTCAGTGAGTTATTAGTAGTGGAGGTTATAGTTAGTATGGAGATCTGGAGTGATCATACTGCTCAGGTAGTGTGGAATAGTCAGTGAGTTGTTAGTAGTGGAGGTTATAGTTAGTATAGAGAGCTGGAGTGATCATACTGCTCAGGTAGTGTGGAATAGTCAGTGAGTTGTTAGTAGTGGAGGTTATAGTTAGTATGGAGATCTGGACGGATCATACTGCTCAGGTAGTGTGGAATAGTCAGTGAGTTGTTAGCAGTGGAGGTTATAGTTAGTGTGGAGATCTGGAGTGATCATACTGCTCAGGTAGTGTGGAATAGTCAGTGAGTTGTTAGTAGTGGAGGTTATAGTTAGTATAGAGATCTGGAGTGATCACACTGCTCAGGTAGTGTGGAATAGTCAGTGAGTTGTTAGCAGTGGAGGTTATAGTTAGTATGGAGATCTGGACGGATCATACTGCTCAGGTAGTGTGGAATAGTCAGTGAGTTGTTAGTAGTGGAGGTTATAGTTAGTATGGAGATCTGGAGTGATCATACTGCTCAGGTAGTGTGGAATAGTCAGTGAGTTGTTAGTAGTGGAGGTTATAGTTAGTATGGAGATCTGGAGTGAACATACTGCTCAGGTAGTGTGGAATAGTCAGTGAGTTGTTAGTAGTGGAGGTTATAGTTAGTATGGAAAGCTGGAGTGATCATACTGCTCAGGTAGTGTGGAATAGTCAGTGAGTTGTTAGTAGTGGAGGTTATAGTTAGTATGGAGATCTGGAGTGATCATACTGCTCAGGTAGTGTGGAATAGTCAGTGAGTTGTTAGCAGTGGAGGTTATAGTTAGTATGGAGAGCTGGAGTGCTCATACTGCTCAGGTAGTGTGGAATAGTCGGTGAGTTGTTAGCAGTGGAGGTTATAGTTAGTATGGAGATCTGGAGTGATCATACTGCTCAGGTAGTGTGGAATAGTCGGTGAGTTGTTAGCAGTGGAGGTTATAGTTAGTATGGAGATCTGGAGTGATCATACTGCTCAGGTAGTGTGGAATAGTCAGTGAGTTGTTAGCAGTGGAGGTTATAGTTAGTATGGAGAGCTGGAGTGATCATACTGCTCAGGTAGTGTGGAATAGTCAGTGAGTTGTTAGCAGTGGAGGTTATAGTTAGTATGGAGATCTGGAGTGACCATACTGCTCAGGTAGTGTGGAATAGTCAGTGAGTTGTTAGTAATGGAGGTTATAGTTAGTATGGAGAGCTGGAGTGATCATACTGCTCAGGTAGTGTGGAATAGTCAGTGAGTTGTTAGTAGTGGAGGTTATAGTTAGTATGGAGATCTGGAGTGATCATACTGCTCAGGTAGTGTGGAATAGTCAGTGAGTTGTTAGCAGTGGAGCGGAGGTTATAGTTAGTATGGAGATCTGGAGTGATCATACTGCTCAGGTAGTGTGGAATAGTCAGTGAGTTGTTAGCAGTGGAGGTTATAGTTAGTATGGAGATCTGGAGTGATCATACTGCTCAGGTAGTGTGGAATAGTCAGTGAGTTGTTAGCAGTGGAGGTTATAGTTAGTATGGAGATCTGGAGTGATCATACTGCTCAGGTAGTGTGGGATAGTCAGTGAGTTGTTAGTAGTGGAGGTTATAATTAGTATGGAGATCTGAAGTGATCATACTGTTCAGGTAGTGTGGAATAGTAAGTGGGTTGTTAGTAGTGGAGGTTATAGTTAGTATGGAGATCTGGAGTGATCATACTGCTCAGGTAGTGTGGAATAGTCAGTGAGTTGTTAGTAGTGGAGTGGAGGTTATAGTTAGTATGGAGATCTGGAGTGATTATACTGCTCAGGTAGTGTGGAATAGTCAGTGAGTTGTTAGTAGTGCAGCGGAGGTTATAGTTAGTATGGAGATCTGGAGTGATTATACTGCTCAGGTAGTGTGGAATAGTCAGTGAGTTGTTAGCAGTGGAGGTTATAGTTAATATGGAGATCTGGAGTGATCATACTGCTCAGGTAGTGTGTAATAGTCAGTGAATTGTTAGTAGTGGAGGTTATAGTTAGTATGGAGATCTGGAGTGATCATACTGCTCAGGTGGTGTGGAATAGTCAGTGAGTTCTTAGTAGTGGAGGTTATAGTTAGAATGGAGATCTGGAGTGATCATACTGTTCAGGTGGTGTGGAATAGTCAGTGAGTTGTTAGTAGTGGTGCGGAGGTTATAGTTAGTATGGAGATCTGGAGTGATCATACTGCTCAGGTAGTGTGGAATAGTCAGTGAGTTGTTAGTAGTGGAGGTTATAGTTAGTATGGAGATCTGGAGTGATCATACTGCTCAGGTAATATGGAATAGTCAGTGAGTTGTTAGTAGCGGAGGTTATAGTTAGTATGGAGATCTGGAGTGATCATACTGCTCAGGTAATGTGGAATAGTCAGTGAGTTGTTAGTAGTGGAGGTTATAGTTAGTATGGAGATCTGGAATCATCATACTGCTCAGGTAGTGTGGGATAGTCAGTGAGTTGTTAGCAGTAGAGTGTAGGTTATAGTTAGTATAGAGAGCGGGAGTGATCATACTGCTCAGGTAGTGTGGAATAGTCAGTGAGTTGTTAGTAGTGGAGCGGAGGTTATAGTTAGTATGGAGATCTGGAGTGATCATACTGCTCAGGTAGTGTGGAATAGTCAGTGAGTTGTTAGTAGTGGAGGTTTTAGTTAGTATGGAGATCTGGAGTGATCATACTGCTCAGGTAGTGTGGAATAGTCAGTGAGTTGTTAGCAGTGGAGTGGGGGTTATAGTTAGTATGGAGATCTGGAGTGATCATACTGCTCAGGTAGTGTGGAATAGTCAGTGAGTTGTTAGTAGTGGAGGTTATAGTTAGTATGGAGATCTGGAGTGATCATACTGCTCAGGTAGTGTGGAATAGTCAGTGAGTTGTTAGTAGTGGAGGTTATAGTTAGTATGGAGATCTGGAGTGATCATACTGCTCAGGTAGTGTGGAATAGTCAGTGAGTTGTTAGTAGTAGAGGTTATAGTTAGTATGGAGATCTGGAGTGATCATACTGCTCAGGCAGTGTGGAATAGTCAGTGAGTTGTTAGTAGTGGAGGTTATAGTTAGTATGGAGAGCTGGAGTGATTATACTGCTCAGGTAGTGTGGAATAGTCAGTGAGTTGTTAGTAGTGGAGGTTATAGTTAGTATGGAGATCTGGAGTGATCATACTGCTCAGGTAGTGTGGAATAGTCAGTGAGTTGTTAGCAGTGGAGGTTATAGTTAGTATGGAGATCTGGACGGATCATACTGCTCAGGTAGTGTGGAATAGTCAGTGAGTTGTTAGTAGTGGAGGTTATAGTTAGTATGGAGATCTGGAGTGATCATACTGCTCAGGTAGTGTGGAATAGTCAGTGAGTTGTTAGTAGTGGAGGTTATAGTTAGTATGGAGATCTGGAGTGAACATACTGCTCAGGTAGTGTGGAATAGTCAGTGAGTTGTTAGTAGTGGAGGTTATAGTTAGTATGGAAAGCTGGAGTGATCATACTGCTCAGGTAGTGTGGAATAGTCAGTGAGTTGTTAGTAGTGGAGGTTATAGTTAGTATGGAGATCTGGAGTGATCATACTGCTCAGGTAGTGTGGAATAGTCAGTGAGTTGTTAGCAGTGGAGGTTATAGTTAGTATGGAGAGCTGGAGTGCTCATACTGCTCAGGTAGTGTGGAATAGTCGGTGAGTTGTTAGCAGTGGAGGTTATAGTTAGTATGGAGATCTGGAGTGATCATACTGCTCAGGTAGTGTGGAATAGTCGGTGAGTTGTTAGCAGTGGAGGTTATAGTTAGTATGGAGATCTGGAGTGATCATACTGCTCAGGTAGTGTGGAATAGTCAGTGAGTTGTTAGCAGTGGAGGTTATAGTTAGTATGGAGAGCTGGAGTGATCATACTGCTCAGGTAGTGTGGAATAGTCAGTGAGTTGTTAGCAGTGGAGGTTATAGTTAGTATGGAGATCTGGAGTGACCATACTGCTCAGGTAGTGTGGAATAGTCAGTGAGTTGTTAGTAATGGAGGTTATAGTTAGTATGGAGAGCTGGAGTGATCATACTGCTCAGGTAGTGTGGAATAGTCAGTGAGTTGTTAGTAGTGGAGGTTATAGTTAGTATGGAGATCTGGAGTGATCATACTGCTCAGGTAGTGTGGAATAGTCAGTGAGTTGTTAGCAGTGGAGCGGAGGTTATAGTTAGTATGGAGATCTGGAGTGATCATACTGCTCAGGTAGTGTGGAATAGTCAGTGAGTTGTTAGCAGTGGAGGTTATAGTTAGTATGGAGATCTGGAGTGATCATACTGCTCAGGTAGTGTGGAATAGTCAGTGAGTTGTTAGCAGTGGAGGTTATAGTTAGTATGGAGATCTGGAGTGATCATACTGCTCAGGTAGTGTGGGATAGTCAGTGAGTTGTTAGTAGTGGAGGTTATAATTAGTATGGAGATCTGAAGTGATCATACTGTTCAGGTAGTGTGGAATAGTAAGTGGGTTGTTAGTAGTGGAGGTTATAGTTAGTATGGAGATCTGGAGTGATCATACTGCTCAGGTAGTGTGGAATAGTCAGTGAGTTGTTAGTAGTGGAGTGGAGGTTATAGTTAGTATGGAGATCTGGAGTGATTATACTGCTCAGGTAGTGTGGAATAGTCAGTGAGTTGTTAGTAGTGCAGCGGAGGTTATAGTTAGTATGGAGATCTGGAGTGATTATACTGCTCAGGTAGTGTGGAATAGTCAGTGAGTTGTTAGCAGTGGAGGTTATAGTTAATATGGAGATCTGGAGTGATCATACTGCTCAGGTAGTGTGTAATAGTCAGTGAATTGTTAGTAGTGGAGGTTATAGTTAGTATGGAGATCTGGAGTGATCATACTGCTCAGGTGGTGTGGAATAGTCAGTGAGTTCTTAGTAGTGGAGGTTATAGTTAGAATGGAGATCTGGAGTGATCATACTGTTCAGGTGGTGTGGAATAGTCAGTGAGTTGTTAGTAGTGGTGCGGAGGTTATAGTTAGTATGGAGATCTGGAGTGATCATACTGCTCAGGTAGTGTGGAATAGTCAGTGAGTTGTTAGTAGTGGAGGTTATAGTTAGTATGGAGATCTGGAGTGATCATACTGCTCAGGTAATATGGAATAGTCAGTGAGTTGTTAGTAGCGGAGGTTATAGTTAGTATGGAGATCTGGAGTGATCATACTGCTCAGGTAATGTGGAATAGTCAGTGAGTTGTTAGTAGTGGAGGTTATAGTTAGTATGGAGATCTGGAATCATCATACTGCTCAGGTAGTGTGGGATAGTCAGTGAGTTGTTAGCAGTAGAGTGTAGGTTATAGTTAGTATAGAGAGCGGGAGTGATCATACTGCTCAGGTAGTGTGGAATAGTCAGTGAGTTGTTAGTAGTGGAGCGGAGGTTATAGTTAGTATGGAGATCTGGAGTGATCATACTGCTCAGGTAGTGTGGAATAGTCAGTGAGTTGTTAGTAGTGGAGGTTTTAGTTAGTATGGAGATCTGGAGTGATCATACTGCTCAGGTAGTGTGGAATAGTCAGTGAGTTGTTAGCAGTGGAGTGGGGGTTATAGTTAGTATGGAGATCTGGAGTGATCATACTGCTCAGGTAGTGTGGAATAGTCAGTGAGTTGTTAGTAGTGGAGGTTATAGTTAGTATGGAGATCTGGAGTGATCATACTGCTCAGGTAGTGTGGAATAGTCAGTGAGTTGTTAGTAGTGGAGGTTATAGTTAGTATGGAGATCTGGAGTGATCATACTGCTCAGGTAGTGTGGAATAGTCAGTGAGTTGTTAGTAGTAGAGGTTATAGTTAGTATGGAGATCTGGAGTGATCATACTGCTCAGGCAGTGTGGAATAGTCAGTGAGTTGTTAGTAGTGGAGGTTATAGTTAGTATGGAGAGCTGGAGTGATTATACTGCTCAGGTAGTGTGGAATAGTCAGTGAGTTGTTAGTAGTGGAGGTTATAGTTAGTATGGAGATCTGGAGTGATCATACTGCTCAGGTAGTGTGGAATAGTCAGTGAGTTGTTAGTAGTGGAGGTTATAGTTAGTATGGAGATCTGGAGTGATCATACTGCTCAGGTAGTGTGGAATAGTCAGTGAGTTGTTAGTAGTAGAGGTTATAGTTAGTATGGAGATCTGGAGTGATCATACTGCTCAGGCAGTGTGGAATAGTCAGTGAGTTGTTAGTAGTGGAGGTTATAGTTAGTATGGAGAGCTGGAGTGATTATACTGCTCAGGTAGTGTGGAATAGTCAGTGAGTTGTTAGTAGTGGAGCGGAGGTTATAGTTAGTATGGAGATCTGGAGTGATCATACTGCTCAGGTAGTGTGGAATAGTCAGTGAGTTGTTAGTAGTGGAGGTTATAGTTAGTAGGGAGATCTGGAGTGATCATACTGCTCAGATAGTGTGGAATAGTCAGTGAGTTGTTAGTAGTGGAGGTTATAGTTAGTATGGAGATCTGGAGTGATCATACTGCTCAGGTAGTGTGGAATAGTCAGTGAGTTGTTAGTAGTGGAGGTTATAGTTAGTATGGAGATCTGGAGTGATCATACTGCTCAGATAGTGTGGAATAGTCAGTGAGTTGTTAGTAGTGGAGGTTATAGTTAGTATGGAGATCTGGAGTGATCATACTGCTCAGGTAGTGTGGAATAGTCAGTGAGTTGTTAGTAGTGGAGCGGAGGTTATAGTTAGTATGGAGAGCTGGAGTGATCATACTGCTCAGGTAGTGTGGAATAGTCAGTGAGTTGTTAGTAGTGGAGCGGAGGTTATAGTTAGTATGGACAGCTGGAGTGATCATACTGCTCAGGTAGTGTGGAATAGTCAGTGAGTTGTTAGTAGTGGAGGTTATAGTTAGTATGGAGAGCTGGAGTGATTATACTGCTCAGGTAGTGTGGAATAGTCAGTGAGTTGTTAGTAGTGGAACGGAGGTTATAGTTAGTATGGAGAGCTGGAGTGATCATACTGCTCAGGTAGTGTGGAATAGTCAGTGAGTTGTTAGTAGTGGAGGTTATAGTTAGTAGGGAGATCTGGAGTGATCATACTGCTCAGATAGTGTGGAATAGTCAGTGAGTTGTTAGTAGTGGAGCAGAGGTTATCGTTAGTATGGAGATCTGGAGTGATCATACTGCTCGGATGGTTTGGTGGTTATGAACCATGCAAAAGCGGTGACGGGCACATCTAAATTTAAGTGTTAGCCAATTTAGTTGTTCATACATATCACAATGATGGGTTGTATAATTACAATGAAGGATAAAGCAGCATAATGAGATATACAAAGTGTCAAGTTTCCCAAGATTTGTTTGTGGCGCAGGAGCATATACTATGTCCCCATAGTCTATGATTGGCATTATCATCTGTTGTACAATACGTCTTCTTACAAGGGGATTTAAACAGGATTTGTTTCTGAAAAGAGCACCTATTTTGGGATAAAGTTTGGACTTTAATTTATCAATATGAAGACCAAAAGTGAGGTTGGGGTCAAGCCAAATACCAAGATATTTGTAGGAGTCCACTGTGGCCAATTTACGATTAGACTCTGTTACAATGGATAGGTGGGTATTGAAGAGATTACTCAGTTTATGCTTTGTGCCAAATAACATTGTGACTGTTTTGTCAGTGTTTAGGAATAGTTTGTTCTTTGCTATCCATCTCTCAACTGCAGAGAAATCATGCTGTATTACGCCCTCCAGCTGTGATACGTTTGAAATTTTGCATATATTATAGTGTCATCTGCATACATGTGTACAGAAGATGCTTTACAAACCATGGGTAGATCATTTATTAATAAAGAAAATAGAAGAGGGCCAAGGATGGAGTCTTGGGGAACCCCACTTGTAACTTTGAGCGGAAGGAAGGTACTGTCAGCAACTGACACATATTGCATTCTATTTGATAAGTAGGATCGGAACCAATTTACAGAATTATTACCAAATCCTGAACTTTGGAGTTTACTTATCAGAATACTATGGTCTACTGTATCAAAGGTCTTTGCAAAATCTAGGAAAATAGCTCCAGTGAGTTCACCATTTTTCATGCCCGTCTGGATATCACTGGTTATTTTTAGGAGTGCCGTGATTGTAGAGCGATTTGAACAAAAGCCTGATTGAAGGGGGGATGGGACTGGTCAGACGGTAATACTTATATAGATGCACACGGACACGTTTCTCTAGGATTTTAGCCAATGTGGGGAGTAGGGATATTGGTAATTTGATATTACATTTTTAGCCCTACCTTTGTGGATAAGCAAAACTCTAGCTACTTTCCAGCCTTTGGGCATATACCCTGATGACAGGGAGGCATTAATTAGGGATGTAATAGGGTGGGCAGGGACCGAGGCACTGAGCTTTAATAACACTGATGGCAGTTGGTCAGTGCCAGATTGCAATTTCATTTTTGAGTTAAGGAGGTGATCATATATTTCACTCTCATTTACATACCTCCCAATATTTCAAATTGCCAAAGAGGGACACTTGTGTTTTAGGGGGTGTTGCCGGGGGCGTGGCTGGTAGGTGGGGTACTACCGAGATTTTTGAGGCTATTTCATGACCTATTGACACCTTCTTGTGTGACCTAATAAATTACTTATAACAAGACCAAAGTATTTTATTTACACAGACTAATTTATAAACACAGATACTGATGGTTAAACAAATAATCATGTGAGTTTTAATTCTTTTGAACAATATGATACACTTATATATACACACAACACAATCTCATCACCTAAAAAGAGGGACATCAGGGTGGGAAAGAGGGACAGAGGGATTTGGGTCTAAAAGATGGACTGTCCCTCCTAAAGAGGGACACTTGGGAGGTATGCATTTACTGGCATGAAATTAAATTCATTAGTATCATTGGACAGATAGTAGTAATATGTTCATTTTGTTATGATGTCAAAAAGATAGTAGGTGGGAGGAGAAACAGGTAGTCAGAAAATAGGTGAAATATAATATCTAACTAAGATTGTTTAGTTAGACAGATTAACATTTGAGACTTTTATTTTAAACTCTTCCCTCTTATTTCACTGCGTCCCTTTATGGGTTACTTGCCTGTTGTATTGCAGCAGCTGCCTCTCTCCTGTCCAACTCTCTTGTCTAACTCTCCATACTTTGAGAAGGTGTACTTGGAGAAGGTGCCAATACCCCTGGCAAATGCCACCCCAACTGGGCCTAAATTTATACTCGTTGGAGTCCCTAATAAGACTGACTGACGGATTACAAACAACAAATTGTTTTGCACTG
>CM074723.1:490004885-490039555 GCA_037306005.1 Rhinophrynus dorsalis
TATCTCATATCTATCTATCTATCTATCTCATATCTATCTATCTATCTATCTATCTATCTATCTATCTATCTATCTCATATCTATCTATCTATCTATCTATCTATCTATCTATCTATCTATCTCATATCTATCTATCTCATATCTATCTATCTATCTATCTATCTATCTATCTCATATCTATCTATCTATCTATCTATCTATCTATCTATCTATCTATCTATCGATCTATCTCATATCTATCTATCTATCTATCTCATATCAATCTATCTATCTATCTATCTCATATCTATCTCATATCTATCTATCTATCTATCTATCTATCTATCTATCTATCTATCTATCTATACACAAGAGGATGGATAAAAATCAATTATTAAAAAAAAATAATAAAAAAATCAGATTTTTTTGATTTAACTCAAATTTATTTTAATGAAACGCTTTTGGAGGAAAAATCTATGTAAAGATAGTTTTCTATTTAAGATGCTTTATAGTTTAAAGGTTTTTCAGCATGAAATAGATCTTAGTTATGTACCCGAGGGTGTACAGTCATACAATTATATTTTATGTTCTATTTTATTATATGTTCCAAATATGTGTGATTAATCTATTAAACTAAAATCAGTTCTGATATTGCGGTTTTACTAATCTGACAGGTTATATTATAAATATGACTTCTTCACCTGGTTGCAAATATTGATGGTTTTAACTACCAGCAAGAATGAGTTTATACATTTAAAAATCCTGATTTAAATTGAGTCTTACTGACTGGTGGTTTAAATCATGATTAAAATCGACTTGATTTAAATCAAACCCACCCTGATACACACACACACACACACACAAACACACACGCAAACACACACACGCACACGCACACACACACACAAATACATACACACACACACACACATACATACGCACACACGCACACACACACACACACATAGATAGATAGCTAATAGACAGACAGATACTGTAACTGCTTTCAAAAAAGCAATATATCCCTATCTAGCACAGAACAATATAGAGAATTATGACAGGTGGCTTCAATGCAGATGGGATGTTGATCCAGGGAACTATCTGACTGCCATTTGGAGTCAGGAAGGAATATCCTACCACTTGGGGATAAATTGGAAATGGCTTCAGTGGGGTTTATTGCCTTCCTCTGAATCCACAGGGGTGTTTAGTCATTGGCTGTACTTGATGGACCAAAAAAGTTCCAAAAAAAGGAGAAACAAAAGTACAAACACCTCAAGATGGACAAAAAATCCCAATCAACTGTGTCTCTTTCCCAAAATATACCTCCAATATAGATAGATAGATATGAGATAGATAGATAGATAGATATGAGATAGATAGATTAGATAGATATGAGATAGATAGATTAGATAGATATGAGATAGATAGATTAGATAGATATGAGATAGATAGATAGATAGATAGATAGATAGATAGATAGATAGATAGATAGATATGAGATAGATAGATAGATAGATAGATAGATAGATAGATAGATAGATAGATGATAGATATGAGATAGATAGATAGATAGATAGATATGACATAGATAGATAGATAGATAGATAGATAGATAGATAGATAGACAGACCAGTAGTTAGATAGATGATAGATATGAGATAGATAGGTGATAGATAGATAGATAGATAGATAGATAGATAGATAGATATGAGATACATAGAAAGATAGATAGATAGATAGATAGATGATAGATATGAGATAGATAGATAGATAGATAGATAGATAGATAGATAGATAGATAGATAGATAGGATATATAGATAGATAGATAGATAGATAGATAGATAGATAGATAGATAGACAGACCAGTAGTTAGATAGATGATAGATATGAGATAGATAGGTGATAGATAGATAGATAGATAGATAGATAGATAGATAGATAGATAGATAGATATGAGATACATAGAAAGATAGATAGATAGATAGATAGATAGATAGATAGATAGATAGATATGACATAGATAGATAGATAGATAGATAGATAGATAGATAGATATAGATAGATAGATAGATAGATAGATAGATAGATAGATAGATATGAGATAGATAGATAGATAGATAGATAGATAGATAGATAGATATGAGATAGATAGATAGATAGATAGATAGATAGATACATAGATAGATAGATAGATAGATAGATAGATAGATAGATAGATATGAGATAGATAGATAGATAGATATGAGAGATAGATAGATAGATAGATAGATAGATAGATAGATAGATAGACAGACCAGTAGTTAGATAGATGATAGATATGAGATAGATAGATGATAGATAGATAGATAGATAGATAGATAGATAGATAGATAGATATGAGATAGATAGATAGATAGATACATAGATAGATATGAGATAGATAGATAGATAGATAGATAGATAGATAGATAGATAGATATGAGAGATAGATAGATAGATAGATAGATAGATAGATAGATAGATAGATAGATAGATAGATATGAGAGATAGATAGATAGATAGATAGATAGATAGATAGATAGATAGATAGACAGACCAGTAGTTAGATAGATGATAGATATGAGATAGATAGATGATAGATAGATAGATAGATAGATAGATAGATAGATAGATAGATATGAGATAGATAGATAGATAGATACATAGATAGATATGAGATAGATAGATAGATAGATAGATAGATAGATAGATAGATAGATAGATAGATATGACAGATAGATAGATAGATAGATAGATAGATAGATAGATAGATATAAGATAGATAGATAGTTAGATAGATATGATATATAGATAGATAGATAGATAGATAGATAGATAGATAGATAGATAGATATAAGATAGATAGATAGATAGATAGATAGATAGATAGATAGATAGATAGACCAGTAGTTAGATAGATGATAGATATGAGATAGATAGATAGATAGATAGATAGATAGATACATAGATAGATATGAGATAGATAGAGAGATAGATATGACAGATAGATAGATAGATAGATAGATAGATAGATAGATAGATAGATATAAGATAGATAGATAGATAGATAGATAGATAGATAGATAGATAGACCAGTAGTTAGATAGATGATAGATATGACATAGATAGATAGATAGATAGATAGATAGATAGATAGATAGATATGAGATAGATAGATAGATAGATAGATAGATAGATAGATAGATAGATGGATCCCTCCATTATAATTACGCATTCATACCTTCTCCGCAGCCCAGCAGCTCCGTGCGCAGGAATATTCCATTGTGGAAGTGCTGAGGGAGAACTCGGACGTGCCGTGCTCTGATTGTTCTCGCAAAACTTCTGGCGACAGGTGTGGAACCATCAAAGTTCCCCTGGAAGATCTGTATGGGGGACAGACACAGAGACTTATACCCTGGACACACAGGAGCAGGTAGTGGGGTCAGTCACTGGACTATGCTGGTGTCACGTGGGGCACTAAGGTGGGGGGGCAATTTTATTCACAGAGTTAATTTTAACTTCATTTTAATAAGAGGTTTAGGTCATTTTATTTATTTAGAAAATAATTTACCAGGTAAAATACATTGAGATTTCTCCAGTTTTCAAGTATGTCCTGGAGAGTTTTCAATAATGGGTTAGATATTTACACAAATTGAGAAGCATTATATATTACATGTTATTATATATACATACACATATCAATATACACACATATGGAATATATGCTTCTTTCTTGTATTGTGGTATACGTAGCGAGTTGTTATCAGTGTAACAGAGGTCATAGTTAGTATGGAGAGCTGGAGTGATCATACTGCTCAGGTAGTGAGGAATAGTCAGTGAGTTGTTAGCAGTGGAGTGGAGGTTATAGTTAGTATGGAGTGCTGGAGTGATCATACTGCTCAGGTAGTGTGGACTAGTCAGTGAGTTGTTAGTAGTGGAGGTTATAGTTAGTATGGAGATCTGGAGTGATCATACTGCTCAGGTAGTGTGGAATAGTCAGTGAGTTGTTAGTAGTGGAGGTTATAGTTAGTATGGAGATCTGGAGTGATCATACTGTTCAGGTAGTGTGGAATAGTCAGTGAGTTGTTAGTAGTGGAGGTTATAGTTAGTATGGAGATCTGGAGTGATCATACTGCTCAGGTAGTGTGGAATAGTCAGTGAGTTGTTAGTAGTGGAGGTTATAGTTAGTATGGAGATCTGAAGTGATCATACTGCTCAGGTAGTGTGGAATAGTCAGTGAGTTGTTAGTAGTGGAGGTTATAGTTAGTATGGAGATCTGGAGTGATCATGCTGTTCAGGTAGTGTGGAATAGTCAGTGAGTTGTTAGTAGTGGAGGTTATAGTTAGTATAGAGAGCTGGAGTGATCATACTGCTCAGGTAGTGAGGAATAGTCAGTGAGTTGTTAGCAGTGGAGTGGAGGTTATAGTTAGTATGGAGATCTGGAGTGATCATACTGTTCAGGTAATGTGGAATAGTCAGTGAGTTGTTAGTAGTATAGCGGAGGTTATAGTTAGTATAGAGATCTGGGGTGATCATACTGCTCAGGTAGTGTGGAATAGTCAGTGAGTTGTTAGTAGCGTAGGTTATAGTTAGTATGGAGATCTGGAGTGATCATACTGCTCAGGTAGTGTGGAATAGTCAGTGAGTTGTTAGTAGTGGAGGTTATAGTTAGTATGGAGATCTGGAGTGATCATACTGCTCAGGTAGTGTGGAATAGTCAGTGAGTTGTTAGTAGTGGACAGTTTAGTTAGTATGGAGATCTGGAGTGATCATACTGCTCAGGTAGTGTGGAATAGTCAGTGAGTTGTTAGTAGTGTAGGTTATAGTTAGTATAGAGATCTGGAGTGATCATACTACTCAGGTACTGTGGAATAGTCAGTGAGTTGTTAGCAGTGGAGGTTATAGTTAGTATGGAGATCTGGAGTGATCATACTGTTCAGGTAGTGTGGAATAGTCAGTGAGTTGATAGCAGTGGAGGTTATTGTTAGTATGGAGATCTGGAGTGATCATACTGTTCAGGTAGTGTGGAATAGTCAGTGAGTTGTTAGCAGTGGAGGTTATAGTTAGTATGGAGATCTGGAGTGATCATACTGCTCAGGTAGTGTGGAATAGCCAGTGAGTTGTTAGTAGTGGAGGTTATAGTTAGTATGGAGAGCTAGAGTGATCATACTGCTCAGGTAGTGTGGAATTGTAAGTGAGTTGTTAGCAGTGGAGGTTATAGTTAGTATGGAGATCTGGAGTGATCATACTGCTCAGGTAGTGTGGAATAGTCAGTGAGTTGTTAGCAGTGGAGGTTATAGTTAGTATGGAGATCTGGAGTGATCATACTGCTCAGGTAGTGTGGAATAGTCAGTGAGTTGTTAGCAGTGGAGGTTATAGTTAGTATGGAGATCTGGAGTGATCATACTGCTCAGGTAGTGTAGAATAGTCAGTGAGTTGTTAGTAGTGGAGGTTATAGTTAGTATGGAGATCTGGAGTGATCATACTGCTCAGGTAGTGTGGAATAGTCAGTGAGTTGTTAGCAGTGGAGGTTATAGTTAGTATGGAGATCTGTAGTGATCATACTGCTCAGGTAGTGTGGAATAGTCAGTGAGTTGTTAGCAGTGGAGGTTATAGTTAGTATGGAGATCTGGAGTGATCATACTGCTCAGGTAGTGTGGAATAGTCAGTGAGTTGTTAGCAGTGGAGGTTATAGTTAGTATGGAGATCTGGAGTGATCATACTGCTCAGGTAGTGTGGAATAGTCAGTGAGTTGTTAGCAGTGGATGTTATAGTTAGTATGGAGATCTGGAGTGATCATACTGCTCAGGTAGTGTGGAATAGTCAGTGAGTTGTTAGTAGTGGAGTGGAGGTTATAGTTAGTATGGAGATCTGGAGTGATCATACTGCTCAGGTAGTGTGGAATAGTCAGTGAGTTGTTAGTAGTGGAGTGGAGGTTATAGTTAGTATGGAGATCTGGAGTGATCATACTGCTCAGGTAGTGTGGAATAGTCAGTGAGTTGTTAGTAGTGGAGGTTATAGTTAGTATGGAGAGCTGGAGTGATCATACTGCTCAGGTAGTGTGGAATAGTCAGTGAGTTGTTAGCAGTGGAGGTTATAGTTAGTATGGAGAGCTGGAGTGATCACACTGCTCAGGTAGTGTGGAATAGTCAGTGAGTTGTTAGTAGTGGAGGTTATAGTTAGTATGGAGATCTGGAGTGATCATACTGCTCAGGTAGTGTGGAATAGTTAGTGAGTTGTTAGTAGTGGAGGATATAGTTAGTATGGAGATCTGGAGTGATCATACTGCTCAGGTAGTGTGGAATAGTCAGTGAGTTGTTAGTAGTGGAGGTTATAGTTAGTATGGAGATCTGGAGTGATCATACTGCTCAGGTAGTGTGGAATAGTTAGTGAGTTGTTAGTAGTGGAGGATATAGTTAGTATGGAGATCTGGAGTGATCATACTGCTCAGGTAGTGTGGAATAGTCAGTGAGTTGTTAGTAGTGAAGGATATAGTTAGTATGGAGATCTGGAGTGATCATACTGCTCAGGTAGTGTGGAATAGTCAGTGAGTTGTTAGTAGTGGAGGTTATAGTTAGTATGGAGATCTGGAGTGATCATACTGCTCAGGTAGTATGGAATAGTCAGTGAGTTGTTAGTAGTGGAGGTTATAGTTAGTATGGAGATCTGGAGTGATCATACTGCTCAGGTAGTGTGGAATAGTCAGTGAGTTGTTAGTAGTGGAGGATATAGTTAGTATGGAGATCTGGAGTGATCATACTGCTCAGGTAGTGTGGAATAGTCAGTGAGTTGTTAGCAGTGGAGGTTATAGTTAGTATGGAGAGCTGGAGTGATCATATTGCTCAGGTAGTGTGGAATAGTCAGTGAGTTGTTAGTAGTGAAGGTTATACTTAGTATGGAGATCTGGAGTGATCACACTCCTCAGGTAGTGTGGAATAGTCAGTGAGTTGTTAGTAGTGGAGGTTATAGTTAGTATGGAGATCTGGAGTGATCATACTGCTCAGGTAGTGTGGTATAGTCAGTGAGTTGTTAGTAGTGGAGTGGAGGTTATAGTTAGTATGGAGATCTGGAGTAATCATACTGCTCAGGTAGTGTGGAATAGTCAGTGAGTTGTTAGCAGTGGAGGTTATAGTTAGTATGGATATCTGGAGTAATCATACTGCTCAGGTAGTGTGGAATAGTCAGTGAGTTGTTACCAGTGAAGGTTATAGTTAGTATGGAGATCTGGAGAGATCATACTGCTCAGGTAGTGTGGAATAGTCAGTGAGTTGTTAGTAGTGGAGGTTATAGTTAGTATGGAGATCTGGAGTGATCATACTGCTCAGGTAGTGTGGAATAGTCAGTGAGTTGTTAGTAGTGGAGGTTATAGTTAGTATGGAGATCTGGAGTGATCATACTGCTCAGGTAGTGTGGAATAGTCAGTGAGTTGTTAGTAGTGGAGGTTATAGTTAGTATGGAGATCTGGAGTGATCATACTGCTCAGGTAATGTGGAATAGTCAGTGAGTTGTTAGTAGTGGAGGTTATAGTTAGTATGGAGAGCTGGAGTGATCATACTGCTCAGGTAGTGTGGAATAGTCAGTGAGTTGTTAGTAGTGGAGGTTATAGTTAGTATGGAGATCTGGAGTGATCATACTGCTCAGGTAGTGTGGAATAGTCAGTGAGTTGTTAGCAGTGGAGGTTATAGTTAGTATGGAGATCTGGAGTGATCATACTGCTCAGGTAGTGTGGAATAGTCGGTGAGTTGTTAGCAGTGGAGGTTATAGTTAGTGTGGAGATCTGGAGTGATCATACTGCTCAGGTAGTGTGGAATAGTCAGTGAGTTGTTAGTAGTGGAGGTTGTAGTTAGTATGGAGATCTGTAGTGATCATATTGCTCAGGTAGTGTGGAATAGTCAGTGAGTTGTTAGTAGTGAAGGTTATACTTAGTATGGAGATCTGGAGTGATCACACTCCTCAGGTAGTGTGGAATAGTCAGTGAGTTGTTAGTAGTGGAGGTTATAGTTAGTATGGAGATCTGGAGTGATCATACTGCTCAGGTAGTGTGGTATAGTCAGTGAGTTGTTAGTAGTGGAGTGGAGGTTATAGTTAGTATGGAGATCTGGAGTAATCATACTGCTCAGGTAGTGTGGAATAGTCAGTGAGTTGTTAGCAGTGGAGGTTATAGTTAGTATGGATATCTGGAGTAATCATACTGCTCAGGTAGTGTGGAATAGTCAGTGAGTTGTTACCAGTGAAGGTTATAGTTAGTATGGAGATCTGGAGTGATCATACTGCTCAGGTAGTGTGGAATAGTCAGTGAGTTGTTAGTAGTGGATGTTATAGTTAGTATGGAGATCTGGAGTGATCATACTGCTCAGGTAGTGTGGAATAGTCAGTCAGTTGTTAGTAGTGGAGGTTATAGTTAGTATGGAGATCTGGAGTGATCATACTGCTCAGGTAGTGTGGAATAGTCAGTTAGTTGTTAGTAGTGGAGGTTATAGTTAGTATGGAGATCTGGAGTGATCATACTGCTCAGGTAGTGTGGAATAGTCAGTGAGTTGTTAGCAGTGGAGGTTATAGTTAGTATGGAGATCTGGAGTGATCATACTGCTCAGGTAGTGTGGAATAGTCAGTGAGTTGTTAGCAGTGGAGGTTATAGTTAGTATGGAGATCTGGAGTGATCATACTGCTCAGGTAGTGTAGAATAGTCAGTGAGTTGTTAGTAGTGGAGGTTATAGTTAGTATGGAGATCTGGAGTGATCATACTGCTCAGGTAGTGTGGAATAGTCAGTGAGTTGTTAGCAGTGGAGGTTATAGTTAGTATGGAGATCTGTAGTGATCATACTGCTCAGGTAGTGTGGAATAGTCAGTGAGTTGTTAGCAGTGGAGGTTATAGTTAGTATGGAGATCTGGAGTGATCATACTGCTCAGGTAGTGTGGAATAGTCAGTGAGTTGTTAGCAGTGGAGGTTATAGTTAGTATGGAGATCTGGAGTGATCATACTGCTCAGGTAGTGTGGAATAGTCAGTGAGTTGTTAGCAGTGGATGTTATAGTTAGTATGGAGATCTGGAGTGATCATACTGCTCAGGTAGTGTGGAATAGTCAGTGAGTTGTTAGTAGTGGAGTGGAGGTTATAGTTAGTATGGAGATCTGGAGTGATCATACTGCTCAGGTAGTGTGGAATAGTCAGTGAGTTGTTAGTAGTGGAGTGGAGGTTATAGTTAGTATGGAGATCTGGAGTGATCATACTGCTCAGGTAGTGTGGAATAGTCAGTGAGTTGTTAGTAGTGGAGGTTATAGTTAGTATGGAGAGCTGGAGTGATCATACTGCTCAGGTAGTGTGGAATAGTCAGTGAGTTGTTAGCAGTGGAGGTTATAGTTAGTATGGAGAGCTGGAGTGATCACACTGCTCAGGTAGTGTGGAATAGTCAGTGAGTTGTTAGTAGTGGAGGTTATAGTTAGTATGGAGATCTGGAGTGATCATACTGCTCAGGTAGTGTGGAATAGTTAGTGAGTTGTTAGTAGTGGAGGATATAGTTAGTATGGAGATCTGGAGTGATCATACTGCTCAGGTAGTGTGGAATAGTCAGTGAGTTGTTAGTAGTGGAGGTTATAGTTAGTATGGAGATCTGGAGTGATCATACTGCTCAGGTAGTGTGGAATAGTTAGTGAGTTGTTAGTAGTGGAGGATATAGTTAGTATGGAGATCTGGAGTGATCATACTGCTCAGGTAGTGTGGAATAGTCAGTGAGTTGTTAGTAGTGAAGGATATAGTTAGTATGGAGATCTGGAGTGATCATACTGCTCAGGTAGTGTGGAATAGTCAGTGAGTTGTTAGTAGTGGAGGTTATAGTTAGTATGGAGATCTGGAGTGATCATACTGCTCAGGTAGTATGGAATAGTCAGTGAGTTGTTAGTAGTGGAGGTTATAGTTAGTATGGAGATCTGGAGTGATCATACTGCTCAGGTAGTGTGGAATAGTCAGTGAGTTGTTAGTAGTGGAGGATATAGTTAGTATGGAGATCTGGAGTGATCATACTGCTCAGGTAGTGTGGAATAGTCAGTGAGTTGTTAGCAGTGGAGGTTATAGTTAGTATGGAGAGCTGGAGTGATCATATTGCTCAGGTAGTGTGGAATAGTCATTGAGTTGTTAGTAGTGAAGGTTATACTTAGTATGGAGATCTGGAGTGATCACACTCCTCAGGTAGTGTGGAATAGTCAGTGAGTTGTTAGTAGTGGAGGTTATAGTTAGTATGGAGATCTGGAGTGATCATACTGCTCAGGTAGTGTGGTATAGTCAGTGAGTTGTTAGTAGTGGAGTGGAGGTTATAGTTAGTATGGAGATCTGGAGTAATCATACTGCTCAGGTAGTGTGGAATAGTCAGTGAGTTGTTAGCAGTGGAGGTTATAGTTAGTATGGATATCTGGAGTAATCATACTGCTCAGGTAGTGTGGAATAGTCAGTGAGTTGTTACCAGTGAAGGTTATAGTTAGTATGGAGATCTGGAGAGATCATACTGCTCAGGTAGTGTGGAATAGTCAGTGAGTTGTTAGTAGTGGAGGTTATAGTTAGTATGGAGATCTGGAGTGATCATACTGCTCAGGTAGTGTGGAATAGTCAGTGAGTTGTTAGTAGTGGAGGTTATAGTTAGTATGGAGATCTGGAGTGATCATACTGCTCAGGTAGTGTGGAATAGTCAGTGAGTTGTTAGTAGTGGAGGTTATAGTTAGTATGGAGATCTGGAGTGATCATACTGCTCAGGTAATGTGGAATAGTCAGTGAGTTGTTAGTAGTGGAGGTTATAGTTAGTATGGAGAGCTGGAGTGATCATACTGCTCAGGTAGTGTGGAATAGTCAGTGAGTTGTTAGTAGTGGAGGTTATAGTTAGTATGGAGATCTGGAGTGATCATACTGCTCAGGTAGTGTGGAATAGTCAGTGAGTTGTTAGCAGTGGAGGTTATAGTTAGTATGGAGATCTGGAGTGATCATACTGCTCAGGTAGTGTGGAATAGTCAGTGAGTTGTTAGCAGTGGAGGTTATAGTTAGTGTGGAGATCTGGAGTGATCATACTGCTCAGGTAGTGTGGAATAGTCAGTGAGTTGTTAGTAGTGGAGGTTGTAGTTAGTATGGAGATCTGTAGTGATCATATTGCTCAGGTAGTGTGGAATAGTCAGTGAGTTGTTAGTAGTGAAGGTTATACTTAGTATGGAGATCTGGAGTGATCACACTCCTCAGGTAGTGTGGAATAGTCAGTGAGTTGTTAGTAGTGGAGGTTATAGTTAGTATGGAGATCTGGAGTGATCATACTGCTCAGGTAGTGTGGTATAGTCAGTGAGTTGTTAGTAGTGGAGTGGAGGTTATAGTTAGTATGGAGATCTGGAGTAATCATACTGCTCAGGTAGTGTGGAATAGTCAGTGAGTTGTTAGCAGTGGAGGTTATAGTTAGTATGGATATCTGGAGTAATCATACTGCTCAGGTAGTGTGGAATAGTCAGTGAGTTGTTACCAGTGAAGGTTATAGTTAGTATGGAGATCTGGAGTGATCATACTGCTCAGGTAGTGTGGAATAGTCAGTGAGTTGTTAGTAGTGGATGTTATAGTTAGTATGGAGATCTGGAGTGATCATACTGCTCAGGTAGTGTGGAATAGTCAGTCAGTTGTTAGTAGTGGAGGTTATAGTTAGTATGGAGATCTGGAGTGATCATACTGCTCAGGTAGTGTGGAATAGTCAGTTAGTTGTTAGTAGTGGAGGTTATAGTTAGTACTAGCAATGTGGGACGGCGTTGCCCGTCATGTTATGACCATTGGGCGCACGTGTGTGAAATGCAGACACACTGATAAACACAGACATATGCAACACACAGGCAGACACATTTCATACATCCCAAGTGTCCCTCTTTAGGAGGGACAGTCCCTCTTTGAGCGCCAAATCCCTCTGTCCCTCTTTCCCACCCTGTTGTCCCTCTTTTTAGGAGGTCAGACTGTGTGCAGGGCCGGCTCCACCTGTAGGCGAGGTAGGCACCAGCCTAGGGCGCACACGTACTGGGGGCGCGGGCATGCAGCGGAGAAGAGCTGCGCCCGCACACACCACGCCGGGAACCACAACACAGTCAGGTCTGTGTTGCTACAGCGCTCCCTTATTGGGTCGGATCTTTAGTAATGCAGAGCGCGCTGGGATTCATGCCGCGCTCTGCATTACTGAAGAGAAGACTGCGCGGGAGCTACAGGTATGTGATGGGGGGCAAGTTGGAGCTGAGGGGGCATAGTGGAGCTGAGGGGGTAAGTTGGAGCGGATGTGGGGCAAAGTGGAGATGATGGGGGCAAGTTGGAGCTGGTGGGGGCAAGTTGGAGCGGATGAGGGTCAAAGTGGAGCTGAGGGGGGGCAAGTTGGAGCTGAGGGGGGGCAAAGTGGAGCTGAGGGGGGGCAAAGTGGAGCTGGTGGGGCAAGTTGGAGCGGATGGGGGGGCAAGTTGGAGCGGATGGTGGCAAGTTGGAGCTGATGGGGGGCATATTGGAGCTGATAGGGGAAAGTTGGAGCTGAGAGGGCATAGTGGAGCTGGTGGGGGCAAGTTGGAGCGGATGGGGGGCAAGGTGGAGCTGATGGGGGTAAGTTGGAGAGGATGGGGGTCAAAGTGGAGCTGATGGGGGCAAGTTGGAGCTGAGGGGGCAAGTTGGAGCTGAGGGGGCAAAGTGAAGCTGAAGAGGGGGCAAAGTGAAGCTGGTGGGGGCACGTTAGAGCAGATGGGGGGCAAAGTGGAGCTGATGGGGGCAAGTTGGAGCGGATGGGGGGCAAGGTGGAGCTGATGGTGGCAAGTTGGAGCTGATGGGGGCATAGTGGAGCTGGTGGGGGCAAGTTGGAGAGGATGGGGGTCAAAGTGGAGCTGAGGGGGCAAGTTGGAGCTGATGGGGGCACGTTAGAGCAGATGGGGGGCAAAGTGGAGCTGATGGGGGCAAGTTGGAGATGATGGGGGGCAAGTGGAGCTGATGGTGGCAAGTTGGAGGTGATGGAGGGCATAGTGGAGCTGATGGGGGGCAAGTTGGAGCTGAGGCGGCAAGTTGGAGTTGATGGGGGACAAAGTGGAGCTGATAGGGGCAAAGTGGAGCTGGTGGTCCAAAGTGAAGCTGATAAGGGGCAAGTTGGAGCTGGTGGGGGGCATCTCTTACAGGCATCTCCAGACCAGGGGTAGACTGGCTCAGGGGGCAGAGAGAGGACAATCATGAAAAGAGGTTGAGTATAAGTAGGCAGGGTATAAAGGGGTGGGACACAAGGGGCGGAGCGAAATGGGCAGCAAAATTAGGTTTTGCCTAGGGTGGCAAAAATCCTTGCACCAGCCCTGACTGTGTGGTGTGTATTACTTTGCTCTACAGCAATAAAGCAATAAACTTCAGTATATGTGTTTATACATTAGTCTGTGCAAATAAAATACTTTGGTCTTGCACGAAATCGTTTATTCAGTTACATAAATAACCAGTAATAGGTCATGAAATAACCTAAAAATTATTACTAATGCCCCGCCCACCAGCCACGCCCCCAACAATATCACCTAAAGCTACAGTGTCCCTCTTTGGCCATGTGAAATGTTGGGAGGTATGCACATATACACACAGTGAGCGGCAGAAACATGCAAAACACATACACACACACAGACACACCGGAGATGCACACATTGACACACATATGTAACAGAGATGTACACAAACACACACGCAACATATATGAGCAGAAACACATGCGCTCATGAGTTGTGCACCCTTCTGGCACTCAAATGGTTAAGGTATAGAGAGGCATGTCAGAGTTAAATAGCAGTGGGAAGTGCATTCATACCTGTGAACATTGACTTGTGTAGTCCCTAGAGGGGACTGATGAGGTGCTGATGTGGAGAGACAAATGGGGCAATCTGGCTTAAAAGTGGGCGGGGCTTAATTGTGAGTAGGGGTCGGGGCTTAACATAAATGAGGAAAAGTGTTAGTAATAGGCTGGGGAAGGAGGAGAAGTGGGAGGGAAATGCAAGTTTACAGTGTGAGGGGTTTGAACACACTCCCTGAGGGGTAAAACTTGATACAGAACCCTGTGGCAGTCAGTGGGTTAAGTGTGTACCTGATGGCTGTCTGTCCTGTGTCTTGCATGGGAAATTATGACAGTGAAGAAATAATTCAGTAAAGAGGACCTACTTTAACCCTTTGAGTGCCATTTTGTTCCTCAGTGGCTGTAGTACAGGCCCTGCTGAGGCCACTGGGAGTCAGGGTGAATGACTGTGTGTCAGCCATATTTCTTTCTGGCTTTGTGTGTGTGTATGGGTGTTTGGTGCTGTGTGAGTGAGGCATGTGTGTGTAACATCTGGGAACGTTAACTTGTGGAGTCCCTCATGTGGTGCTGATGTGGAGAGAGCAATGGGGCAATTTGTGTTAAAGGGGCGGGGCTTAATCGCGGGTGGGGGCGGGGCTTAACAAAAATATGGAAAAGTGTTAGTAATAGGCTGGGGGAGGAGGAGAAGTGGGAGGGAAATGCAAGTTTACAGTGTGAGGGGTTTGAACACACTCCCTGAGGGGTAAAAGTTGATACAGAACCCTGTGGCAGTCAGTGGGTTAAGTGTGTACCTGATTGCTGTCTGTCCTGTGTCTTGCATGGGAAATGATGACAGTGAAGAAATAATTGAGCAATGAGGGCCTACCTTAACCCTTTGAGTGCCATTTTGTTCCCCTGCTGCTGCACTACAGGTCCTGCTGAGGCCACTGGGAGTCAGGGTGAGTGAGTGAGTGTGTGTGTGTGTCAGCCATATTTATTTCTGGCTTTGTGTGTGTATGTGGTGCTGTGTGTGTGAGTGGGGGCATGTGTGTTTGGTGCTGTGTGAGTGGGGCATGTGTGTGTGTGGTGGTCTGTGTGTGTTTGTGTGGTGCTGTGTGAGTGAGGCATGTGTGTGTTTGTCTGTGGTGTAGGAGCAAGTGGCGGCCATATTGTTTTTTTCTGACTTTGATAGTGGTGGGCGGGCTGCATAGTGGGGGCGGGCCAACTCCCTGCATGATTGAATCACCCAATAGGAGTAGTAACTCCTGCTTTATGCCTCCCCTGGGTGTGTTTTGGCAGGCACAAAGTCTTCTTTTATATATATAGATGGAGATCTAGAGTGATCATACTGCTCAGGTAATGTGGAATAGTCAGTGAGTTGTAAGTAGTGGAGGTTATAGTTAGTATGGAGATCTGGAGTGATCATACTGCTCAGGTAGTGTGGAATAGTCAGTGAGTTGTTAGTAGTGGAGGTTATAGTTAGTATGGAGATCTGGAGTGATCATACTGCTCAGGTAGTGTGGAATAGTCAGTGAGTTGTTAGCAGTGGAGGTTATAGTTAGTATAGAGATCTGGAGTGATCATACTGCTCAGGTAGTATGGAATAGTCAGTGAGTTGTTAGCAGTGGAGTGGAGGTTATAGTTAGTATGGAGATCTGTAGTGATCATACTGCTCAGGTAGTGTGGAATAGTCAGTGAGTTGTTAGTAGTGGAGGATATAGTTAGTATGGAGATCTGGAGTGATCATACTGCTCAGGTAGTGTGGAATAGTCAGTGAGTTGTTAGTAGTGGAGGTTATAGTTAGTATGGAGATCTGGAGTGATCATACTGCTCAGGTAGTGTGGAATAGTCAGTGAGTTGTTAGCAGTGGAGGTTATAGTTAGAATGGAGATCTGGAGTGATCATACTGCTCAGGTAGTGTGGAATAGTCAGTGAGTTGTTATCAGTGGAGGTTATAGTTAGTATGGAGATCTGGAGTGATCATACTGCTCAGGTAGTGTGGAATAGTCACTGAGTTGTTAGTAGTGGAGGTTATAGTTAGTATAGAGATCTGGAGTGATCATACTGCTCAGGTAGTGTGGAATAGTCAGTGAGTTGTTAGTAGTGGAGGTTATAGTTAGTATGGAGATCTGGAGTGATCATACTGCTCAGGTAGTGTGGAATAGTCAGTGAGTTGTTAGCAGTGGAGGTTATAGTTAGAATGGAGATCTGGAGTGATCATACTGCTCAGGTAGTGTGGAATAGTCAGTGAGTTGTTATCAGTGGAGGTTATAGTTAGTATGGAGATCTGGAGTGATCATACTGCTCAGGTAGTGTGGAATAGTCAGTGAGTTGTTAGTAGTGGAGGTTATAGTTAGTATGGAGATCTGGAGTGATCATACTGCTCAGGTAGTGTGGAATAGTCAGTGAGTTGTTAGTAGTGGAGGTTATAGTTAGTATAGAGATCTGGAGTGATCATACAGATTATAGAGAGCAGCGCAAATAGATATCAAAAACATATTTATTAAAAACACTCTAATATTCTCTTAAGAACAATTGTATGGACATCCAAATAATAACATTTAAAGGGATAGTAATGATTAATTTTAAGTTGATTTAATATCGTAGACATTAAAAAAAGGCTAACATCGACATAAGTCTTATCTCTCAGACCTTTATGGTTTGAGAGATATAACTTGGTAAAGTTACCTTTTCCTGGCTGTTTTACTCAAGTCTGCCATCTAGCTGACAGCTGCAGATTCCAGTCATTTGACCAGACAGAGGCTCTTCAGCAGAGCTGAAATCACGCCATTTAGAAATAAATACTTCATTGGAACGGTCTACAAAGTGTGCTTGCAAGCCAGGCACACTTTGTAGACCGTTTCAAATTAAGTATTTATCTTTAGATATCGTTATATCGGCGCTGCTGAAGAGCCACATCTGGTGAAGCGACCAGAATCTGCCTCTGACAGCTTTACAGCTCATCAAGCAGAAAGGGGAGGGGCCAGAGAACTTTATTTTCCTATATCTCTCAAACCATAACGGTCTGAGAGATACAAATAAGTGCAAGTACTCTCTTTTAACTGTATCTACCATATAGTTATACTTTTTCTGACATTAATATCCCTTTAAAATAATTTGTATCTAGATAAACATATATTAAAACCGGCAACAATAAAACCACACAGATATATACATATTTGGGACTGTATCAAACACCGATCAGTGGGACTGAAATATATGAAGATCGGAAAATAATTTAGGGGGATTCTTATTGAATGACGCATTGCACCATATGTTTATGTTGATAAAAAAATATTTTAAATATCATTATTTGGATGTGATACAATTGTTCTTAACATAATATTAGAGGGTTATTAATAAATATATGTTTCTGTGATGCTCTCTATAATCTGTTTGTCTTCAATATATATATATATACGTGTGTGCTTCTTAATTAAATTGCAGTTTTCTATTACGTACTACGTGGGTCCGTAGTCTATGACTCAAGCGCTCCCATACAGTGTAATATAGAAAAAAATCCCATTTAAACCCAGTTGGTGCTGTTGTCAGCAGTTTAATTTAGAGGAAAACAATAAGTTTTGAATGAAAAATATTCCCGCACTGGATTTTATCTTGTTTTAATCACCAGGAAAAGCTCTTTCACATATATTTTGTTCACAAAATAGTTTTGTTCTCCTTTACTGTTTTGTTATTTTGTCTAAACAGGGAATATATCGGCTCTTCCCTTCATTAGGGAGTCTGTGACTTACCTTGGGCTTTGGGTCCTGGGTACTGAACTCTTCCTTATAGTCGCGCCAGTTCTGCCCGTCCACACTGAACTGCACAGAGAACCTGGTGACATAGTAGTCTGGAGAGCCAGCTCCCTGTACCACAATCCCTGTAATACAACACACATTACACCTCCTTGTACCACAATCCCTGTAATACAACACACATTACACCTCCCTGTACCACAATCCCTGTAATACAACACACATTACACACCCCTGTACCACAATCCCTGTAATACAACACACATTACACACCTGTACCACAATCCCTGTAATACAACACACATTACACCTCACTGTACCACAATCCCTGTAATACAACACACATTACACCTCCCTGTACCACAATCCCTGTAATACAACACACATTACACCTCCCTGTACCACAATCCCTGTAATACAACATACATTACACCCCTGTACCACAATCCCTGTAATACAACACACATTACACACCCCTGTACCACAATCCCTGTAATACAACACACATTACACCTCCCTGTACCACAATCCCTGTAATACAACACACATTACACACCTGTACCACAACCCCTGTAATACAACACACATTACACCTCACTGTACCACAATCCCTGTAATACAACACACATTACACCTCAGAGTACCACAATCCCTGTAATACAACACACATTACACCTCACTGTACCACAATCCCTGTAATACAACACACATTACACACCTGTACCACAATCCCTGTAATACAACACACATTACACCTCCCTGTACCACAATCCCTGTAATACAACACACATTACACACCCCTGTACCACAATCCCTGTAATACAACACACATTACACACCTGTACCACAATCCCTGTAATACAACACACATTACACCTCCCTGTACCACAATCCCTGTAATACAACACACATTACACACCCCTGTACCATAATCCCTGTAATACAACACACATTACACACCCCTGTACCACAATCCCTGTAATACAACACACATTACACACCCCTGTACCACAATCCCTATAATACAACACACATTACACACCTGTACCACAATCCCTGTAATACAACACACATTACACACCCCTGTACCACAATCCCTGTATTACAACACACATTACACACCCCTGTACCACAATCCCTGTAATACAACACACATTACACCTCCCTGTACCACAATCCCTGTAATACAACGCACATTACACCTCCCTATACCACAATACCTGTAATACAACACACATTACACCTCACTGTACCACAATCCCTGTAATAAAACACACATTACACATCCCTGTACCACAATCCCTGTATTACAACACACATTACACACCCCTGTACCACAATCCCTGTAATACAACACACATTACACCTCCCTGTACCACAATCCCTGTAATACAACGCACATTACACCTCCCTATACCACAATACCTGTAATACAACACACATTACACCTCACTGTACCACAATCCCTGTAATACAACACACATTACACCTCACTGTACCACAATCCCTGTAATACAACACACATTACACACCTGTACCACAATCCCTGTAATACAACACACATTACACCTCCCTGTACCACAATCCCTGTAATACAACACACATTACACACCCCTGTACCACAATCCCTGTAATACAACACACATTACACACCTGTACCACAATCCCTGTAATACAACACACATTACACCTCCCTGTACCACAATCCCTGTAATACAACACACATTACACACCCCTGTACCATAATCCCTGTAATACAACACACATTACACACCCCTGTACCACAATCCCTGTAATACAACACACATTACACACCCCTGTACCACAATCCCTATAATACAACACACATTACACACCTGTACCACAATCCCTGTAATACAACACACATTACACACCCCTGTACCACAATCCCTGTATTACAACACACATTACACACCCCTGTACCACAATCCCTGTAATACAACACACATTACACCTCCCTGTACCACAATCCCTGTAATACAACGCACATTACACCTCCCTATACCACAATACCTGTAATACAACACACATTACACCTCACTGTACCACAATCCCTGTAATACAACACACATTACACACCCCTGTACCACAATCCCTGTAATACAACACACATTACACCTCCCTGTACCACAATCCCTGTAATACAACACACATTACACACCCCTGACCCACAATCCCTGTAATACAACACACATTACACACCCCTGTACCACAATCCCTGTAATACAACACACATTACACCTCCCTGTACCACAATCCCTGTAATACAACACACATTACACACCCCTGTACCACAATCCCTGTAATACAACACACATTACACCTCCCTGTACCACAATCCCTGTAATACAACACACATTACACACCCCTGACCCACAATCCCTGTAATACAACACACATTACACACCCCTGTACCACAATCCCTGTAATACAACACACATTACACCTCCCTGTACCACAATCCCTGTAATACAACACACATTACACCTCCCTGTACCACAATCCCTGTAATACAACACACATTACACCTCCCTGTACCACAATCCCTGTAATACAACACACATTACACCTCCCTGTACCACAATCCCCGTAATACAACACACATTACACCTACCTGTACCACAATACCTGTAATACAACACACATTACACACCCCTGTACCACAATCCCTATAATACAACACACATTACACACCTGTACCACAATCCCTGTAATACAACACACATTACACACCTGTACCACAATCCCTGTAATACAACACACATTACACACCCCTGTACCACAATCCCTGTAATACAACACACATTACACACCCCTGTACCACAATCCCCGTAATACAACACACATTACACACCCCTGTACCACAATCCCTGTAATACAACACACATTACACCTCCCTGTACCACAATCCCCGTAATACAACACACATTACACACCCCTGTACCACAATCCCTGTAATACAACACACATTACACACCCCTGTACCACAATCCCTGTAACACAACACACATTACGCACCCCTGTACCACAATCCCTGTAATATAACACACATTACACACCCCTGTACCACAATCCCTGTAATACAACGCACATTACACACCCCTGTACCACAATCCCTGTAATACAACACACATTACACACCCCTGTACCACAATCCCCGTAATACAACACACATTACACCTCCCTGTACCACAATCCCTGTAATACAACACACATTACACCTCCCTGTACCACAATCCCCGTAATACAACACACATTACACACCCCTGTACCACAATCCCTGTAATACAACACACATTACACACCCCTGTACCACAATCCCTGTAACACAACACACATTACGCACCCCTGTACCACAATCCCTGTAATATAACACACATTACACACCTGTACCACAATCCCTGTAATACAACACACATTACACACCCATGTACCACAACCCCTGTAATACAACACACATTACACCTCACTGTACCACAATCCCTGTAATACAACACACATTACACCTCCCTGTACCACAATCCCTGTAATACAACACACATTACACACCCATGTACCACAATCCCGTAATACAACACACATTACACACCTGTAACACAATCCCTGTAATACAACACACATTACACCTCCCTGTACCACAATCCCTGTAATACAACACACATTACACACCCCTGTACCACAATCCCTGTAATACAACACACATTACACACTCCTGTACCACAATCCCTGTAATACAACACACATTACACACCCATGTACCACAATCCCTGTAATACAACACACATTACACCTCACTGTACCACAATCCCTGTAATACAACACACATTACACCTCCCTGTACCACAATACCTGTAATACAACACACATTACACCTCCCTGTACCACAATCCCTGTAATACAACACACATTACACCTCCCTGTACCACAATCTCTGTAATACAACACACATTACACCTCCCTGTACCACAATCCCTGTAATACAACACACATTACACCTCACTGTACCACAATACCTGTAATACAACACACATTACACCCCACTGTACCACAATCCCTGTAATACAACACACATTACACCTCCCTGTACCACAATCCCTGTGATACAACACACATTACACACCCATGTACCACAATCCCTGTAATACAACACACATTACACCTTACTGTACCACAATCTCTGTAATACAACACACATTACACCCCACTGTACCACAATCCCTGTAATACAACACACATTACACACCCCTGTACCACAATCCCTGTAATACAACACACATTACACCTCCCTGTACCACAATCCCTGTAATACAACACACATTACACCTCCCTGTACCACAATCCCTGTAATACAACACACATTACACCTCCCTGTACCACAATCCCTGTAATACAACACACATTACACCTCCCTGTACCACCATCCCTGTAATACAACACACATTACACACCTGTACCACAATCCCTGTAATACAACACACATTACACCTCCCTGTACCACAATCCCTGTAATACAAAACACATTACACACCCATGTACCACAATCCCGTAATACAACACACATTACACACCTGTAACACAATCCCTGTAATACAACACACATTACACCTCCCTGTACCACAATCCCTGTAATACAACACACATTACACACTCCTGTACCACAATCCCTGTAATACAACACACATTACACACCCATGTACCACAATCCCTGTAATACAACACACATTACACCTCACTGTACCACAATCCCTGTAATACAACACACATTACACCTCCCTGTACCACAATACCTGTAATACAACACACATTACACCTCCCTGTACCACAATCCCTGTAATACAACACACATTACACCTCCCTGTACCACAATCTCTGTAATACAACACACATTACACCTCCCTGTACCACAATCCCTGTAATACAACACACATTACACCTCCCTGTACCACCATCCCTGTAATACAACACACATTACACACCTGTACCACAATCCCTGTAATACAACACACATTACACCTCCCTGTACCACAATCCCTGTAATACAACACACATTACACACCCATGTACCACAATCCCGTAATACAACACGCATTACACACCTGTAACACAATCCCTGTAATACAACACACATTACACCTCCCTGTACCACAATCCCTGTAATACAACACACATTACACACCCCTGTACCACAATCCCTGTAATACAACACACATTACACACTCCTGTACCACAATCCCTGTAATACAACACACATTACACACCCATGTACCACAATCCCTGTAACAACACACATTACACACCTGTACCACAATCCCTGTAATACAACACACATTACACACCCCTGTACCACAATCCCTGTAATACAACACACATTACACCTCCCTGTACCACAATCCCTGTAATACAACACACATTACACCTCCCTGTACCACAATCCCTGTAATACAACACACATTACACACTCCTGTACCACAATCCCTGTAATACAACACACATTACACACCCATGTACCACAATCCCTGTAATACAACACACATTGCACACCTGTACCACAATCCCTGTAATACAACACACATTACACACCCCTGTACCACAATCCCTGTAATACAACACACATTACACCTCACTGTACCACAATCCCTGTAATACAACACACATTACACCTCCCTGTACCACAATACCTGTAATACAACACACATTACACCTCCCTGTACCACAATCCCTGTAATACAACACACATTACACCTCCCTGTACCACAATCTCTGTAATACAACACACATTACACCTCCCTGTACCACAATCCCTGTAATACAACACACATTACACCTCCCTGTATCACAATCCCTGTAATACAACACACATTACACCTCACTGTACCACAATCCCTGTAATACAACACACATTACACACCCCTGTACCACAATCCCTGTAATACAACACATATTACACCTCCCTGTACCACAATCCCTGTAATACAACACACATTACACACCCCTGTACCACAATCCCTGTAATACAGCACACATTACACACCCCTGTACCACAATCCCTGTAATACAACACACATTACACACCTGTACCACAATCCCTGTAATACACTAACACACACAGTATAAATCACTGCATTACAATAACACCCACGTCCTTCTGCCTGCACTACTTCAGTGTCACCTAAAACTCCCCCAAAATCTTTAGCAAAATATCCCCTTTTTGAGGAACCTGTTCAGTGATCCCTGACTTCATTAATCTTGAAATCTCATTTCCATAATACTCTGTTTTGTCTTTAGTACTTTTATGTATCAGTTGAGTCTTGTTGTGAAATGTCCATATGTAATTTTTCCATTTTATAACATCCCTTGAGAAATAACCTTTTCTTTCTTGTACCTGTGAGGTTCCATGGCTTCTGCAGGTCTATTTGGAGGTACGGTGGCCTTGAAACAAGGTCCTTGTACTCAGTTATCTTGGGGCTCCATCCTTGAAGTTCAGACCTTGGGTTCACATTGTTCAGGAGTCCTGCACTTGCAGGGTTCTCTGCCTGTTGTGAGGAGGCAGTGAAACTACTGTCTGGTAACAGTGAAATCTTTAGGGGTCTGTAACATTCATCTGTAGATAATGATAGAGAGATAATGACTGTCAGATCTCAGCAACCTGCTGTAGCATTCTTGATAACTCATGAACAGTCCACACTTACCATCCGCTGGTGGCAGTGGGTAGGTGATCAGCTCTGGGACAGGTGTAGTAAACGGAAGACCTGTTGGGTGAGGGCTGAAACCTTCTGTTGTGTTTGGAGCTGTACAAAAGTTGAAGAGATGTCAGCAACACCAGATTTCATAACATCATTTCTCTCTGTGATCCAACAGCAAGTTTTACTTCTAACATATGCTACTCTTATACGCAACATCTGGAAAATAATCTCCAATATGAGTAATTAACATAGGTGTAATTTACCAAGAATGACACCGTGTGATTTTCTGAAGCCCTACCCTGACTTTAAGTTCTTCCCAAGCTCCCAAAAATGCCCCATATTGCCCCCTTCATTATTGGAAACCTCTACCAATCATTTTGTTTATTATCTAGCCCTAGTCTTCCAAATTTTCCAATAACTTGTGCTTCATGTTACACGTTATCCAATTCTTAATACATTATAAGGCTCCTCTCCCTTTAGAAGAAAAGTCATCTGTGACCTCACCAAGTAACCTCAGTGAGAGTATCCATCTTGACTGTCCTTGCATGATTATACACCCTCCCCCCATGTTGTAGTCCACCCCTTTGTTGGAAGCTGATTAGCAGAATAGGAAGGAGGAAGAAGGGAGGTTTCTCATCAGGTCAGTTAGTGATTATGCAGGCTGTGCGACACAGGTCAGAAAGCTCAACACTGGAGTTAAATATCCCTAACTACTAAACCAAAAACATCTAAAACCCATTCCACTAACTGAAAAACAAAACACACAAGGTACCAGCAGAGTCCTTTATTGAGACTAATAGCTTGTAGGTGGCAGGTCCACAATAAATTCTGCATCTGTGCATCAACCTAGTTATAATCACAATTTCCTGAAATGTACAGAGCTAGTAAATATCTTTGTTCATTATATATATAATGAATAATAATAAAAACACAGACTGACCTGTTTCAGAGCAGTAACAGCAAGTGTCCGCTGACCCCTCCACCAGAAATTGTCCCTACAAAAACAAGGAGAACCAACATATTTTGTTGCTGACAATAACCTGGTAGCCCCCAAAATATGTCATTCCAACTGAACATGATATTTCACATTAACCCCCGATGTGTTAGTGACATCTCCATTTTATGGTTTTGCAACGTGTTCTTGACTCTAGAATAGAGCCACACACACAGAAAACATTATCAGTTATGGTGCGAACCAGCTGCACTATGGGAGTTGATTTAAATGGACACTATCACCTATGAACTACTTTTAATATTTTTTGGAATAGCTTTCAAATATATCCCTATGTTGTATTAGCCATTTTTATTTAAAAAACAAAATTGTGCAATTTACATGTATAGATGATGGTAATTAAAGCCAAGCAGGCACTTCCTGTCTTACCCTACATTACTTCCACACTGACACTGCTTAGCAATGCATTACCCACCTCCCCTAGCACTGACGTCCTGTCTTACCCTACATTACTTCCACACTGACACTGCTTAGCAATGCATTACCCACCTCCCCTAGTACTGACTTCCTGTATTATCCTTACATTACTTCCACACTGACACTGTTCAGCAATGGATTGCGCCCACCTCCCCTAGCACTGACTTCCTGTCTTATCTCTACATCACCTCCCCACTCACTGACACTGTTCAGCAAAACATTACCCACCTCCCCTAGCACTGACTTCCTATCTTATCCCTACATTACCTCCCCCACTCACTGACACTGCTCAGTAATGCATTACCCACCTCCCCTAGTACTGACTTCCTGTCTTATCCCTACATTACCTCCCCCACTCACTGACACTGCTCAGTAATGTATTACCCACCTCCCCTAGCACTGACTTCCTCTCTTATCCCTACATTACCTCCCCAATCACTGACATTGCTCAGCAATGCATTACCCACCTTCCCTAGCACTGACTTCCTCTCTTATCCCTACATTACCTCCCCAATCACTGACACTGTTCAGCAATGCCTTACCTACCTCCCCTAGCCCTGACTTCCTACCTCCCCACTCACTGACACTGCTCAACAATGCATTACCCACCTCCCCTAGCACTGACTTCCTGTCTTATCCCTACATTACCTCCCCACTTACTGACACTGCTCAGCAATGCATTACCCACCTCCCCTAGCACTGACTTCCTGTCTTATCCCTACATTACCTCCCCCACTCACTGACACTGTGCAGCAAAACATTACCCACCTCTTCTAGCACTAATTTACTGTATTATCCCTAAAATATCTCACTCACTGCCACTGCTCAACAATGCATCAGATATCTCCTTAGTACTGACTCCCTGTCTTATCCCTACATTAACTCCCCCACTCACTGACACTGCTTAGCAATGCATTACCTACCTCCCCTAGCACTGACTTCCTGTCATATTCCTACATTACCTCCCACACTCACTGGCACTGCTCAGCAATGCATTACCCACCTCCCCTAGCACTGACTTCCTGTCATATTCCTACAATACCTCCCCACTCACTGACACTACTCAGCAATGCATTACCCACGTCCCCTAGAACTGACTTCCTATCTTATCCCTACATTACCTCCCCCACTCACTGACACTGCTCAGCAATACATTACCACCTCCCCTAGCACTGACTTCCTGTATTATCCCTACATTACCTTCCCCACTCACTTACACTGCTCAGCAATACATTACCACCTCCCCTAGCACTGACTTCCTGTCTTATCTCTACATTACCTCCCCACTCACTGACACTGCACAGCAATGTATTACCCACCTCCCCTAGCACTGACTTCCTGTCTTATCTCTACATTATCTCCTCCACTCACTGACACTGCTCAGCAATGTATTACCCACCTCCCCTAGCACTGACTTCCTGTCTTATCCCTACATTACCTCCCCACTCACTGACACTGCTCAGTAATACACTACCTACCTTCCCTAGCACTGACTTCCTGTCTTATCCCTACATTATCTCCCCCACTCACTGACACTGCTCAGCAATGCATTGCCCACCTCCCCTAGCACTGACTTCCTGTCTTATCCCTACATTACCTCCCCCACTCACTGACACTGCTCAGCAATGCATTACCCACCTCCCCTAGCACTGACTTCCTGTCTTATCCCTACATTACCTTCCCACTCACTGACACTGCTCAGTAATACATTACCCACCTCCCCTAGCACTGACTTCCTGTCTTATCCCTACATTACCTCCCCAGTCACTGACACTGCTCAGTAATGCATTACCCACCTCCCCTAGCACTGACTTCCTGTCTTATCCCTACATTACCTCCCCGACTCAATGACACTGCTCAGCAATGCATTACCCACCTCCCCTAGCACTGACTTCCTGTCTTATCCCTACATCACCTCCCCGACTCAATGACACTGCTCAGTAATGCATTACCTACCTCCCCTAGCACTGACTTCCTGTCTTATCCCTACATTACCTCCCCACTCACTGACACTGCTCAGTAATGTATTACCCACCTCCCCTAGCACTGACTTCCTGTCTTATCCCTACATTACCTCCCCACTCACTGACACTGCTCAGTAATGTATTACCCACCTCCCCTAGCACTGACTTCCTGTCTTATCCCTACATTACCTCCCCACTCACTGACACTGCTCAGTAATGTATTACCCACCTCCCCTAGTACTGACTTCCTATCTTATCCCTACATCACCACCCCACTCACCGACACTGCTCAGTAATGCATTACCCACCTCCCCTAGCACTGACTTCCTATCTTATCCCTACATTACCTCCCCACTCACTGACACTGCTCAGTAATACATTACCCACCTCCCCTAGCACTGACTTCCTGTCTTATCCCTACATTACCTCCCCACTCACTGACACTGCTCAGTAATGCATTACCTACCTCCCCTAGCACTGACTTCCTGTCTTATCCCTACATTACCTCCCCACTCACTGACACTGCTCAGTAATGCATTACCCACCTCCCCTAGCACTGACTTCCTGTCTTATTATCACGGTCCCCGTGATTCCCTGTCTCTCTTTGTGGTGGTGCTCTTCCATTGGAGGAGCTTGATTGGCCCACCCAGGGTGTCCATTTATTTACTGGGCCTATGGCACCTGTCAGGTGCCCTTTCGTGGTGTTCCTGTTCCTGCTCCTTTGTTGCTGTGATCCTGTGTTCCTGTGTACCGACTCTGCTTGTCTGACTACTCTGCTGTTCCTGCTCCGTGTTTGACCCGGTTCTGGCTGACGTTCCTGCTCCGTGATTGACTCGGTTCTGTCTGACGTTCCTGCTCCGTGATTGACTCGGTTCTGTCTGACGTTCCTGCTCCATGATTGACCCGGCTTTGGCTGACTTCCTGCTACGTGATTGACCCGGTTCTGGCTGACTTCCTGCTCCGTGATTGACCCGGTTCTGGCTGACTTCCTGCTCCGTGATTGACTCGGTTCTGTCTGACGTTCCTGCTCCATGATTGACCCGGCTTTGGCTGACTTCCTGCTACGTGATTGACCCGGTTCCGGCTGATGTTCCTGCTCCGTGAATGACCCGGTTCTGGCTGACGTTCCTGCTCCGTGATTGACTCGGTTCTGTCTGACGTTCCTGCTCCATGATTGACCCGGCTTTGGCTGACTTCCTGCTACGTGATTGACCCGGTTCTGGCTGACGTTCCTGCTCTGTGATTGACTCGGTTCTGTCTGACGTTCCTGCTCCATGATTGACCCGGCTTTGGCTGACTTCCTGCTACGTGATTGACCCGGTTCCGGCTGATGTTCCTGCTCCGTGAATGACCCGGTTCTGGCTGACGTTCCTGCTCCGTGATTGACTCGGTTCTGTCTGACGTTCCTGCTCCATGATTGACCCGGCTTTGGCTGACTTCCTGCTACGTGATTGACCCGGTTCCGGCTGATGTTCCTGCTCCGTGAATGACCCGGTTCTGGCTGACGTTCCTGCTCCGTGATTCATCCGGTCCTGCCTGACGTTCTTGCCTGGCGACATTCTGAGCCTGCTCGCAGCTTGCACTGACTGATCACGCCTCCTGTGTTACTGTGGCGTCCGATACTGAGCCCGTTTGTTGCCTCTGTTACCGAGCCTGTCAGAGAGTACTGCCGAGCTACTGCCATTGTTACCGAGTCTGTTTGAGAACACTTGCTGTGCTGGTTGCCTCCATTACCAGGCCTGTCAGTAGACACTTGCCAAGCTTGTTGCCTCCCATCCTGAGCCGTATTAATACTCGTTGAGCTGTTGCCTCCTACACCGATCCTATCTGTTACCACTGCAGAGCTGTACCTTTCGTTAGGTGCTCGTTTCCCAGGAGTTGTCGCACCGAGTGGTGCTATTGGGCATTCCGGTACTCTGTCAGTGTGTTGCTCCGTTTTGGCACTGGAAGGATGCCTTGGCTCTGGTCCACTCTCGCTCACATTGAAGTGCCATCAGATCGCACCTGGAAGTGCGTTTGGCTCACAGTATATTGGTTTGGGCAGTGTCTCCTCCGTTACAGCACCTAGGGGGGACTCTGTATCTGGCTCCACTGGCTCTGGCAGTGTCTCTCCTCCGTTATTGCACCCAAGTAGGGGTATTGGCTCCAGCTCCAGTTGGTCATTGCTATACTCTTGGGCATTACTATACAGCTATCTGGTTGTGATTCAGTTCAGTCGCACTGCTTGAGCTTGCTAGCTGCACTACTACTACTGGGACTGTTTATGCACCGGGCGTTGGCTAATCACCACCACAGAGACTGACTACCTGTTTTGAGCATTAACCCTTTCCTGTGATTCTGCTATATTCTGCCTGCTCTTGCTATATTGGGCCTGTATATTATCCATTACTTACATCACTGTATACCAATTCTGGCCCCCAGAGGCACTGTTCCTTATTTTATTTTAATAAAACTGTGTTTTATTTCTAACCTTGGTCTGGGTGTCAAAAAACCGTAACACTTATCCCTTCATTGCCTCTCCATTCACTGACACTGCTCATTACTACATTACCCATCTCCCCTAGCACTGACTTCCTGTCTTATTCTTACATTACCTCCTCATTCACTGACACTGCTCAGCAATGTATTACTCACCTCCCCTAGCACTGACTTCCTATCTTATCCCTACATTACCTCCCACTCACTGACACTGCTCAGCAATACATTACCCACCTCCTCTAGCACTGACTTCCTGTCTTATCCCTACATTACCTCCCCTCACTCACTGACACTGCTCAGCAATGCATTACCCACCTCCCCTAGCACTGACTTCCTGTCTTATCCCTACATTACCTCCCCACTCACTGACACTGCTCAGCAACGTATTACACACCTCCCCTAGCACTGACTTCCTGTCTTATTCCTACATTACCTCCCCACTCACTGACACTGCTCAATAATGCATTACCCACCTCCCCTAGTACTGACTTCCTGTCTTATACCTACATTACCTCCCTACTCACTGACACTGCTCAGTAATGTATTACCCACCTCCCCTAGTACTGACTTGCTGTCTAGTCTTACTTCCAGTCTTACTTCCCCCACTCACTGACACTGCTCAGCAATGCATTACCCACCTCCCCTAGTACTGACTTCTTGTCTTATCCCTACATTACCTCCCCACTCACTGACACTGCTCGGCAATGCATTACCCACCTCCCCTAGCACTGACTTCCTGTCTTATTCCTACATTACCTCCACACTCACTGACACTGCTCAGTAATGTATTACCCACCTCTCCTAGCACTGACTTCCTGTCTTATCCCTACATTACCTCCCCACTCACTGACACTGCTCAGCAATGCATTACCCACCTCCCCTAGCACTGACTTCCTGTCTTATACCTACATTACCTCCCCACTCACTGACACTGCTCAGCAATGCATTACCCACCTCACCTAGTACTGACTTCTTGTCTTATCCCTACAGTCAGAGAGTTTGCCCTATTTGGGTAACAGGTAATCAAAATTGGCTGTTAAAACCATTTTGTATGTTATTATATTTTTATTTTAAGAAAAAAAGGTTTTCTTAGACAAGATGTCTCATAGATGGATTGTGATATAATTCCAAGGACACATGTAAGATAAGGTTTTAATTCCCTTCCTCTAGAGAAAAATGTTATCTATAGGGGAAAATGAGCACCTGGTCTTTTCAATGTTCGTTTCATGTGAAAAAGAAAAGAGAGTGAATGATGTCCAACATTTTTAGGCACCCTTTTCTGAACATAAACCAATTATTACTAACTGGACAAATGTTATTTAAAATATTGACCCTTGCAATTTGCAGTCTTTTAGTACCATCTTCTGGTGTAAAACTTGATTTTAGAAAGCTTGGAAAATGTAAACGTTAAGAAAACATTATCTTCCGTTTAACCAATCAGAAGCTCACTGACAACTTAGCACAACCCATATTATAATTCCTAAAGGATAGCCTATCAAAAAGACTGAGAGGTGGAGCCCTTAGACAAGAATATCCTTATGATAAAAGTAATGTGCAGAGAGGAGAAAGGGGGCTTTTTCCTGTTTTTTTTTTAGTTTTGGTTTCTGAATCTTTCTGAACTTCCTGAGGTTTTTTCCAGATAGCCAGTGACCTGACATTCCACATCAAGTCTCCATCAAAGGATTGGTAAATATATCTTTTCTTGTAACTAATCTTGTAAAACTCCTAAGATGAATATCACCTCATATATGTGACATAGTCCAGGTGACCACTCTTTGTAGGCCTGGCCTAGGAGTTGTCACATAAAAGCAGTATTTGTTTGCTAGAATATTCTTTTAGAGGATGATTTATTTACACATATCAGAGTAGTGGGATACAGTGATAGCAATATAGATCTATTAAGGGGTTGCAAGAGTTAATCTAGGGTTTGATTCTCCCTGTTAGATTAGTCTCTTTGGTAAATGACACATGCAGAGCTACATATTTCCTAGTGTATAAATGTACATACAGATGCTGTGGGATGTGACTGACATATCATGTCAATAGTCTGTAGATGATACACGTGGATTGTCATTTCTGAGATGGTCATTGATGCCTCTGTGATCTTGGTGTTTCACTGTTAACCCTGTACTGGCTGCTATCTTGGTAGTTTCCCTTGGTTTCTCAGTTGGTGTGTGGTTTCTTTAAGAGATTCCATTGATTCATGTCTGCTAATCTCATTGTATGTGTAGACTACATTGCAATGACTGTAATTGGTTTGTTGGCATAGTCACTATCATTTGAGTGAAAATACTGACAGGTAGATAAACGTCGATCATTTTGGATTTGGATTTACAGTTCTTGTGTACTATCTGTATGTTTTGTTAACCCTTTCAGTGCTGTTACCTTGTATAGCTTACGTGATGTTGCATTTACAACCATAATAGCTTACATGATTTTGCTTATACAGTCATTATATGCTTATGATTACCCACCTCCCCTAGCGCTGACTTCCTGTCTAATCCCTGCTGTGAGAGAGTTTGCCCTTTTTGGGTAACACATAATCCAAATGGTCTGTTAAAGCCATATTGTTACTGTTATATTTTCGTTTTAAGAGCCTATGTGTTTATGTTACGGTTCAGTACACTCAGAAAAGGAGGGTTTTGATAAAAACACAATTTTATTTGCACACAATGAATAACAGTAACCCTCACGGGTCCAGCATGCAGAAATATGGTAAACTGACACAGGACAGGTTACAATGGTATGATTAACCCACACGGGTCCAGTATGTAGAACAATATACAGTACTGACACAGGTCAGGTGAATCACAGTTGATACCGTGTAAATTAGACCAAGAGAAGGAAATTAGGCCAAGGACAGAGTTGGCCTTAATGTAGGAAGGCCCAATGTAACTCTCTACGCAGAGAGTCACAACAGCGACTGACAAGTATGCAACGGGTTAAGCCAGCACAGAATTGGCTCAGGCAACATAGGAGGAAGGCTGCCAGAGAGAACACCCACCGGAGACTACAAACAAGCGTGAGTCAATGTTAGTGCAGTAGGATATATGCGCCCAACTGAGACTTCAGACTCATACACATACGCCCAGCACCACTCCTGAAGGGGTTAACGAACGCACCGGTCTGCAGTGTGTAAGTAACCTGAGGCGCCCAACTGAACCCAACCTCAGTAATGGCAGAAACAGACCAAGCGATTGTGGTGCGAATCGGAATCTACCGGAGGGTCACACAGGGCACAGTGTGGAAACGGATCAAGGACTGGACTACAATGCGGAACCGGACCACCGGAGCTCTGGCAAGACCACTGAGCGTAACACGGAGCAGGAACATCAGCCAAGCCGATTTGGTACACGGAGCAGGATCGCCAATCACGCCGGGTCAGTACAAGGAGCAGGTTCACCAGACAAGCCAAGTCGGTACACCGAGCAGAACGTCAGCTAGGCAGGGTCATTACAGGAAGCAGGAACATCAGCCAATCCGGGTCGGTACACAGAGCAGAACGGTAAACAGGCAGAGTAGTTAAAAACAGTCCGGGTCATACACTGGTATCAAATAAGAGTAATCGGAACTAGCGCTAGGCAACGGATACACCACGAAAGGGCAACCCATGAATGCCAGCCCAAGGAATATAAAGGCTGTCACTAGGAGGGGCTAACAGCGCAGCCAATGAAAAGGCATCAGGAAGTAAACGTGTCAAAATGTCGCTGATATCACGGGCATCGTGATAGTTTAAGAGAAAAAGGCTTTCTTAGACAAGATGTCTTATAGTTGGATTGTAATATAATTCCACAAGGACACATATAAGATTAGGGTTTAACTACCTTCCTCTAGAGAGAATTTATCTATAGGGAAAGTGAGCACCTGGTCGTTTTCAATTTTCCTTTTTTGCTTATACAATCATTATATGCTTATGATCGACCACCTCCCCTTATACAATCATTATATGCTTATTATTAATGTGGAACTTTAATCTGCTGCTAAGAAATTTATTTACAGTATGTTCTTTACTCAGAGAATATGCAATTTGAAACAGCAGATGTATAGTTAAATTCTATTTGTCTAATTTGTGACACTTTGTTTTCCAGATAACATTTTAATTACTGCAAATCATTTTGCATGTGGTTTAAACTTGTTTGGTAACATTTTTCCATGGAGGGCAGATCTCGCAAAACAACGGAGCAACCACTTTAAAGGGATAGCAATGGTTCATAATAAAAGCAGCTCTAATTAATCATCATAGTATTTGGACTTTGGAGAGTGTTATTTTAATTCTGTCAGAGTTGTAGTTCAAGAGTAATTCAATGACAAAGTATCCCTCTCCCGCCCCTTTTACTGATGTAACACTGCTCAGCCAGATCAGAAGGAAGGTGCCCAGACAGACTGCAGAGAGGGACAATCTTCAATTAAGATAAGGGAAAAACCTGAAAAACTTGTCAAGGGGGGAAGGGTTTTCATTGTTCTCATAGGAAGAAGATTGTCCCCTGCTGTTATCTGTCTGGTCTATGGACTGGATTCCACATCTGAGAAGAGATGGGTTACACTAGGTAAAAGGGGCGGGAGGGAAACTTTGA
>CM074723.1:490039755-490227255 GCA_037306005.1 Rhinophrynus dorsalis
TGGTTTTCATTGTTCTCATAGGAAGAAGATTGTCCCCTGCTGTTATCTGTCTGGTCTATGGACTGGATTCCACATCTGAGAAGAGATGGGTTACACTAGGTAAAAGGGGCGGGAGGGGAAACTTTGCTTGTGAATATCTCTCAAACCATAAAGGTTTGAGAGATAAGACTTATATCGTTCTTCATGTTTTTTAATGTCTACAAAATAAAATAAAGATAAAAGGAAGTATTACTATCCCTTTAAATTAAAATACCGATCTAAAGAGTGGAACAGGTATTAATATACCGCTGAAGTCAACTGTGTCAGTAATTGTAACAGATAATTAACCCTTGCTGTGCTACTGTGTTCATTTATTGCTAGGTTATACTTCTGGATACATATATGTAAGGACTGAACATATATCTGCTGGTAAGTTCTTATTTCTCGACAGTTATATATATATATATTTTACTGTATCTATATATCCTAATATATGACGTTGTTATACATGTGAGATATCGACTAATGCTTTAATTTTGCACTTATTATTCTATATATCACATTTTATTTTATATTTAAATAAAATGGTATATTTTTGCATAAATACGAGTGATTGAATTCTAAAGCAAAGACCTAGTCAGAGATGCTCAACTAGGAACAAGCCTGCCCTCGAATTGATGAGTCTCTATAGGACAAGTGTCCTACCCAGGGTGCAATCTCTTCTAGCTCACTAGTGCCTTTCACAGAGAGGAAATATCCTAAAGCACATCATACTGACACTACCAAAAGGCAGCCCAGCCATGAAGTGCCAAGCAAATCCTTTCTGAACAAGAGAAGCAACCAACCCCAGACATACATTTCACCCTTGTGGGGTCTTATCAGTGAGGTGCAGCTGATCTCTCTAAACACTGTGAGCAAGGGGTCCACGTCTGGATGACCCTGTTACACTTAGGGTGACAAGTCCCAAAAGCAATTTGCATATGCAAAGACCTAGTCAGAGACGCTCAACTAGGAACGGGCCTGCCCTCCAATTGATGAGGCTCTATAGGATAAGTATCCTACCAAGGGTGGAATTTCTTTTAGCTCACTAGTGCCTCTACTAGAGAGGAAATATCCTAGAGAACAACCCCAGACGTATGTTATTTAATAGCCCGAGGTGCGGTGTAGTCTTCTACAGTGCAATCCCTTGCTTCCCGATCTCAAGTCTTCCAAGTGCCCATTCATAGGTGCAAGGTGCAATTCCAGGGGCCGGGTCAGCCTTCAACCCCCCACCCCATTGAAGGTTTGGGGGGTCCCTTTAGCTTCTCCTCCTCCCCTTGGAGGGAGAGAAGGGTCTTCATCCCGGGGTTTTCCGCTTTATAGCATCCCACCCCGGGACCTTTATCTTCAGCTCCCGAGCTCCCGAGTCTTTCAGGGGGGGGTGGAGGCCCGAGGGCAAGGGAAACCACATCTGGAGTACCCTGTTACCCTTAGGGTGACTAGTCCCAAAAGCAATTTGCATATGCAAAGAGCTAGTCAGAGATGCTCAACTAGGAACAGGCCTGCCCTCCAATTGATGAGGCTCTATAGGATAAGTATCCTACCCAGGGTGCAATCTCTTTTAACTCACTAGCACCTTTTACAAAGAGAAAATATCCTGAAGAACATCATACTAATCCCACCAAAAGGCAGTCCAGCCACAAAGTGCCAGACAATTCCTCTCTGAACAAGAAACGCAACCAACCCCAGCAGTACATTTCTGCCTTGTTGAGCCTTGTCAGTGAGGTGCAGTTGATCTCTCTCTAGGCACTCTGAGCAAGGGGTCCACATCTTGATTATCCTGTTACCCTTAGGGTGACAAGTCCCAAAAGCAATTTGCATATGCAAAGACCTAGTCAGAGATGCTCAACTAGGAACAGACCTTCTCTCTCTCTCTCTCTCTCTCTCTCTCTCCTCTCTCTCTCTCTCCTCTCTCTCTCTCTCTCTCTCTCATCTCTCTCTCTCTCTCTCTCTCTCTCTCTCTCTCTCTCTCTCTCTCTCTCTCTCTCTCTCTCTCTCTCTCTCTCTCTCTCTCTCTCTCTCTCTCTCCTCTCTCCCTCTCTCTCTCTCTCTCTCTCTCTCTCTCTCTCTCTCTCTCTCTCTTCTCTCCTCTCTCTCTCTCTCTCTCTCTCTCTCTTTCGGCCTTATTGGGCCTCGTCAGTGAGGTGCAACTGATCTCTCTAGGCACTGTGAGCAAGGGGTCCACATCTGTATTAAGTCAAAATTAAAACAGAAAACCCTGCAGTACTAGCACCCAATAATTTGCTGAATTCCTCAGTATACATTGAGCATTGGATAAGGAAGATGGATATATTCTTAAAATATAGCTTTTATTCCATAACCTCTCTAAAATAGGTGTATGACGTGGCCGAATCCTAACTCATATCTCATAAAATGAACTCCATATGACACGAAAAATGTTATATAATACAGAGCTAAGCAGGGTATGGATGTGACTAGGATTAACTAGATGATGTTAGTTAAGTACTGCCGGGGATTATCCAGGCTTGATCAAAATGTGGAGGAAGTAGCGTCCAACAAAAGAAGGAATCAGATGCCATTCGTCACATAGGAGACAGATGCTTCCTTATTAGTAAGGTTATAAGAAGACCTAAAACCTAAATATGTAAACCAATTATTGGCAACAATGGCTGTTGATTAACTCCACTGTATCCTTAGATTTCGTGCCGATCACCATTCGATTTATGAAAACATGCAATATTGCATCCGTTAAGCACAAATTAACAAGTTAACCATATGGATACTTAAACTCTTCAAATTAACTTCTAATATTGGAGACACAACTACAACCTCCAATCATTAACATAATTTATTCAGCTAGTTTATTGCACATTAATTCGTTCTTGATATCAGTAAATTGAGACCGAATAGCAATGTCTCAGATATTGGCAATGTATAGTAACTCCTGTAACTAATCGCAAACGGTTATACTGGTCATTCAGTAGTAAACTAATAACGTCCTAATAAACAGGGCTAATACGGGTTCCCAAAAGTCTTGCAGACTTAAAGGGATAGTAATGTTTCATAATAAAAGCAGCTCTAATTAATCATCATAGTACTTGGACTTTGGAGAGTGTTATTTTAATTCTGTCAGAGTTGTAGTTAAGGAGTAATTCAATGACAAAGTATCCCCCTCCCGCCTCTTTTACTGATGTAACACTGCTCAGCCAGATCAGAAGGGAGGTGCCCAGGTAGACTGCAGAGAGGGACAATCTTCAATTAAGATAAGGGAAAAACCTGAAAAACTTGTCAAGGGGGGCAGGGCTTTCATTGTTCTCATAGGAAGAAGATTGTCCCCTTCTGTTATCTGTCTGGTCTATGGACTGGATGATCTATGGACTGGATTCCACATCTGAGAAGAAATGGCTTACACTAGGAAAAAGGGACGGGAGGGGGAAACTTTGCTTGTGAATATCTCTCAAACCATAAAGGTTTGAGAGATAAGACTTTCTTCACGTTTTTTTAATGCCTACAAAATAAAATAGAGATAAATTGAAGTATTGCTATCCTTTTAAATCTGTTCTAGAATATGTTACTATCTAAAGGTTGCTACCATAATCCCTGTCTAGTACCAGGCTGATCCAGCTTGCAAAAAAAACAAAACAAAGAGAAAATATAAAGTATTTTTATTTTTGACTTGGTTTTATCATCTGTAGCACCTCCTATTAGCTCTGTTCTTGAAGGTATCAAACAGGCAGGGACAATGTTGTAAAAGACTGCACCGAGTTTTTCTATTTTGTGCACATTTGGATTACTCTGTTACCCTTAGGGTGACTAGTCCTAATTTGCATATGCAAAGAGCTAGTTAGAGATGCTCAATTAGGAACACGCCTGCTCTTGAATTGATGAAGTTTTAGAAGATAAGTATACTACTCGAGTAGTATTTCTTTTAGCTCACTAATGGCTTTACCAGAGAGAAAATATCTTAAAGCACAACCCCAGACATACATTTCAGCCTTGTTGACTTCATCAGTGATGTGCAGTTGATCTCTCTAGGCACTGTGAGCAAGGGGCCATGTCTGGATTACCCTGTTACCCTTAGGGTGACTAATCCCAAGGATAATTTGCATATGCAAAGAGCTAGTCAGAAATGCTCAACTAGGAACGAGCCTGCCCTCAAATTGATGAGGCATTATAGGATAAGAATCCTACCCAGGGTGCAATCTCTTTTAGCTCACTAGTGCCTTTCACAGAGAGAAAATATCCTAAAGCATCTCATACTGATCCCACCAAAAGGCAGTCCAGCCACGAAGTGCCAGGTAATTCCGCTCTCTGAACAAGAGAAGCAGCCAACCGCAGACATACATTTTGGACTATAGAGCCTCATCAATTCGAGGGCTGGCTCGTTCCTAGTTCAGCATCTCTGACTAGCTCTTTGCATATGCAAATTATCCTTGGGACTAGTCACGCTAAGTGTAACAGGGTAATCCAGATGTGGACTCCTTTCTCACAGTGCCTAGAGAGATCAGTTGTACCTCACTGATGAGACCCAATAAGGCCAAAACATACATCTGGGGTTGTGCTTTCGGATATTTCTTTTCTGGTAAAAGCACTGATGAGCTAAAAGAAATTCCACTCTAGCAAAGATGCTTCTCTTATATGGCAGGCTTGTTCCTAGTTGAGGAGGCCCAGCAAGGCTGAAACGTATGTCTGGGGTTTGCTGCTTTTTTTGTTTTGTTCAGAGAGGAATTGCCCTGCATTTTGTGGTTTGACTGGCTTTTGGTGGTGTCAGTATGATCTGCTTTAGGCTATTTCCTCTCTGTGAAAGGCACTAGTGAGTTAAAAGAGACTGCACCCCGTGTAGGATACTTATCCTATAGAGCTTCATCAATTTGAGGGCAGGCTCATCCCTAGTTGAGGAGATAATGTAGGGATAAGACAGGAAGTCAGTGCTAGGAGAGGTGGGTAATATATTGCTGAGCAGTGTCAGTGAGTGGGGGAGGTAATGTAGGGATAAGACAGGAAGTCAGTGCTAGGGGAGGTGGGTAATATATTGCTGAGCAGTGTCAGTGAGTGGGGAGGTAATGTAGGGATAAGACAGGAAGTCAGTACTAGGGGAGGTGGGTAATGCATTACTGAGCAGTGTCAGTGAGTGGGGAGATAATGTAGGGATAAGACAGGAAGTCAGTGCTAGGGGAGGTGGGTAATACTTTGTTGAGTAGTGTCAGTGAGTGGGGAGGTAATGTAGGGATAAGACAGGAAGTCAGTGCTAGGGGAGGTGGGTTATGCATTACTGAGCAGTGTCAGTGAGTGGAGCGGTAATGTAGGGATAAGACAGGAAGTCAGTGCTAGGGGAGGTGGGTTATGCATTACTGAGCAGTGTCAGTGAGTGGAAGGTAATGTAGGGATAAGACAGGAAGTCAGTGCTAGGGGAGGTGGGTAATACTTTGTTGAGTAGTGTCAGTGAGTGGGGAGGTAATGTAGGGATAAGACAGGAAGTCAGTGCTAGGGGAGGTGGGTAATACTTTGTTGAGTAGTGTCAGTGAGTGGGGAAGTAATGTAGGGATAAGACAGGAAGTCAGTGCTAGGGAAGGTGGGTAATGCATTACTGAGTAGTGTCAGTGAGTGGGGAGGTAATGCAGGGATAAGACAGGAAGTTAGTGCTAGGGGAGGTGGGTAATGCATTGTTGAGTAGTGTCAGTGAGTGGGGAGGTAATGTAGGGATAAGATAGGAAGTCAGTACTAGGGGAGGTGGGTAATTAATTGCTGAGTAGTAAGTGAGTGGGGGGAAATAATGTAGGAATAAGAGAGGAAGTCAGTGCTGGGGAGGTGGGTAATGCATTGTTGAGTAGTCAGTGAGTGGGGGAGGTAATGTAGGGATAAGACAGGAAGTCAGTGCTAGGGGAGGAGGGTAATGCATTGTTGAGTAGTCAGTGAGTGGGGGAGGTAATGTAGGGATAAGACAGGAAGTCAGTGCTAGGGGAGGTCGGTAATGCATTACTGAGCAGTGTCAGTGAGTGGGGAGGTAATGTAGGGATAAGACAGGAAGTCAGTGCTAGGGGAGGTGGGTAATGCATTACTGGGCAGTGTCAGTGAGTGGAGAGGTAATGTAGGGATAAGACAAGAAGTCAGTGCTAGGGGAGGTGGGTAATGCATTTTTGAGTAGTGTCAGTGAGAGGGACAGGTAATGAAGGCATAAGACAGGAAGTCAGTGGTAGGGGAGGTGGGTAATGCATTGCTGAGCAGTGTCAGTGAGTGATTGAGGTTATGTAGGGATAAGACAGGAAGTCAGTGCTAGGGGAGGTCGGTAATGCATTACTGAGCAGTGTCAGTGAGTGGGGAGGTAATGTAGGGATAAGACAGGAAGTCAGTGCTAGGGGAGGTGGGTAATGCATTACTGGGCAGTGTCAGTGAGTGGAGAGGTAATGTAGGGATAAGACAAGAAGTCAGTGCTAGGGGAGGTGGGTAATGCATTTTTCAGTAGTGTCAGTGAGAGGGACAGGTAATGAAGGCATAAGACAGGAAGTCAGTGGTAGGGGAGGTGGGTAATGCATTGCTGAGCAGTGTCAGTGAGTGATTGAGGTTATGTAGGGATAAGACAGGAAGTCAGTGCTAGGGGAGGTGGATAATGCATTGTTGAGCAGTGTCAGTGAGTGGGGAAGGTAATGTAGGGACAAGACAGGAAGTCAGTACTAGGGGAGGTGGGTAATGCATTGCTGAGCAGTGCCAGTGAGTGGGGGAGGTAATGTAGGGATAAGACAGGAAGTCAGTGCTAGAGGAGGTGGGTAAGGAGTTGTTGTGTAGTGTCAGTGAGAGGGGAGAGATAATGTAGGGATAAGACAGGAAGTCTGTGCTAGAGGTGGTGGGTAATGCATTGTTGAGTAGTGTCAGTGAGTGGGGAGGTAATGTAGGGATAAGATAGGAAGTCAGTACTAGGGAAGGTATGTAATGCATTACTGAGTAGTGTCAGTGAGTGGGGAGGTAACGTAGGGATAAGACAGGAAGTCAGTGCTAGGGGAGGTGGGTAATGCATTGTTGAGTAGTGTCAGTGAGTGGGGAGGTAATGTAGGGATAAGATAGGAAGTCAGTGCTAGGGGAGGTAGGTAATGCATTGCTGAGTAGTGTCAGTGAGTGGGGAGGTAATGTAGGGATAAGATAGGAAGTCAGTATTGGGGGAGGTGGGTAATGTATTGCTGAGCAGTGTCAGTGAGTGGGGGAGGTAATGTAGGGATAAGACAGGAAGTCAGTGCTAGGGGAGGTCGGTAATGCATTACTGAGCAGTGTCAGTGAGTGGTGAGGTAATGTAGGGATAAGACAGGAAGTCAGTGCTAGGGGAGGTGGGTAATGCATTACTGGGCAGTGTCAGTGAGTGGAGAGGTAATGTAGGGATAAGACAAGAAGTCAGTGCTAGGGGAGGTGGGTAATGCATTTTTGAGTAGTGTCAGTGAGAGGGACAGGTAATGAAGGCATAAGACAGGAAGTCAGTGGTAGGGGGAGGTGGGTAATGCATTGCTGAGCAGTGTCAGTGAGTGATTGAGGTTATGTAGGGATAAGACAGGAAGTCAGTGCTAGGGGAGGTGGATAATGCATTGTTGAGCAGTGTCAGTGAGTGGGGAAGGTAATGTAGGGACAAGACAGGAAGTCAGTACTAGGGGAGGTGGGTAATGCATTGCTGAGCAGTGTCAGTGAGTAAAGGAGGTAATGTAGGGATAAGACAGGAAGTCAGTACTAGGGGAGGTGGGTAATGCATTGCTGAGCAGTGCCAGTGAGTGGGGGAGGTAATGTAGGGATAAGACAGGAAGTCAGTGCTAGAGGAGGTGGGTAAGGAGTTGTTGTGTAGTGTCAGTGAGAGGGGAGAGATAATGTAGGGATAAGACAGGAAGTCTGTGCTAGAGGTGGTGGGTAATGCATTGTTGAGTAGTGTCAGTGAGTGGGGAGGTAATGTAGGGATAAGATAGGAAGTCAGTGCTAGGGGAGGTAGGTAATGCATTGCTGAGTAGTGTCAGTGAGTGGGGAGGTAATGTAGGGATAAGATAGGAAGTCAGTACTAGGGAATGTATGTAATGCATTACTGAGTAGTGTCAGCGAGTGGGGAGGTAATGTAGGGATAAGACAGGAAGTCAGTGCTAGGGGAGGTGGGTAATGCATTGTTGAGTAGTGTCAGTGAGTGGGGAGGTAATGTAGGGATAAGATAGGAAGTCAGTGCTAGGGGAGGTTGGTGATGCATTACTGAGTAGCGTCAGTGAGTGGGTAGGTAATGCAGTGATAAAACAGGAAGTCAGTACTAGGGAAGGTACGTAATGCATTACTGAGCAGTGTCAGTGAGTGGGTAGGTAATGTAGGAATAAGATAGGAAGTCAGTGCTAGGGGAGGTTGGTGATGCATTACTGAGTAGCGTCAGTGAGTGGGTAGGTAATGCAGGGATAAAACAGGAAGTCAGTACTAGGGAAGGTACATAATGCATTACTGAGCAGTGTCAGTGAGTGGGAAGGTAATATAGGAATAAGACAGGAAGTCAGTACTAGGGGAGGTGGGTAATGCATTGCTGAGACATCTCCCACGTCTCCAATAGAATGCAAAAGAATTTCTCTGAATTCTTGCCAGTAGAGGACACTGTTAATTAAAAAAAAACACTGATTTTACTGTAATAGCTCTAGAAAGATACGTTTCCCACCAGTGGATGAACAGGAAAACCCCTACAATATATGTTTTTTTTTTTCAAATAAAATGTACGTAATCTCTCGTGATTATCCCATTAATAAGTACTGTACAGGTAAGTGGCACTCACCTCGGGACAGCCTGGGTTTGTGTAATGACAGAAGTGGGAGCATTGCACGGTGAGGTTGGGCAGACACTGGCAAACGCGGCATTCCCCAGATCTCCAGCGCTCCCCGATGCTGTGCGTCTTGCCTTGGTATGAACAGGCCTCGCATGGCTCCGTCTGGCACCTGGAAGTGTGGAGGACTAGGTCTGAGACACAGAAGGGACATAGGCACAAGGGAGAAGAGGAGCAATTCTGGAGCGAACAAGATTCCAGACTACAGAACTTAAACTCCTCCCACTGTAGTCTCCGCCCCTTCCTTCCTAAGTGGATTTCAAAAATTTGGGATCCTGTAGTTTGACAACATAGAATCACGTCGGCCTCCATAGATGTGATATTTAGTACTAATTAAAGGTTCATTCTGTAGAAGAAATCCACACCACATTTATTTATAGCGGACATATGAAGGGAACTGGGAGGTGTCTGTGTTCCTTTAATTATCTCCCTGCCCGAGCACAGGTCTAGAGCAAGTGGATTGTTCATTCTGATTGGTTCACTTGTATTCTGGTATCCTTTAAGTAGATCTGTCATCCTCAGTTGCAAAGCACTTAGGGTTCTAGATGATGGACATGAGTATCAAGGCTCTAGATTATAGACATGAGTAACAAAGCTCTAGATGATAGACATGAGTGGCATGACTCTAGATGATAGACATGAGTGGCATGAATCTAGATGATAGACATGTGTGGCATGGCTCTAGATAATACATATGAGTGACATGGCTCTAGATTATAGACATGAGTGGCATGGCTCTAGATTATAGACATGAGTGACAGCTATAGTTGATCGGCATGCTTTATATGGTGTTCCTCACACTGTTCTCTCTCTATCATGATGAGCTGGGTAACACGGGTCTAGGCGATAGACATGCTTTATATGGTGTTCCCCACACTGTTCTCTATCATGATGAGCTGAGTAACACGTGTCTAGGTGATAGACGTGCTTTATATGGTGTTCCTCACACTGTTCTCTATCATGATGAGCTGAGTAACACGGGTCTAGGTGATAGATGTGCATTTTATGGTGTTCCTCACACTGTTCTCTCTCTATCATGATGAGCTGAGTAACACGTGTCTAGGTGATAGACGTGCTTTATATGGTGTTCCTCACACTGTTCTCTCTCTATCATGATGAGCTGAGTAACACGGGTCTAGGTGATAGACATGCTTTATATGGTGTTCCTCACACTGTTCTCTATCGTGATGAGCTGAGTAACACGTGTCTAGGCGATAGACGTGCTTTATATGGTGTTCCTCACACTGTTCTCTATCATGATGAGCTGGGTAACACAGGTCTAGGCGATAGACGTGCTTTATATGGTGTTCCTCACACTGTTCTCTCTCTATCATGATGAGCTGAGTAACACGGGTCTAGGTGATAGACATGCTTTATATGGTGTTCCTCACACTGTTCTCTATCGTGATGAGCTGAGTATCACGTGTCTAGGCGATAGACGTGCTTTATATGGTGTTCCTCACACTGTTCTCTATCATGATGAGCTGGGTAACACAGGTCTAGGCGATAGACGTGCTTTATATGGTGTTCCTCACACTGTTCTCTCTCTATCATGATGAGCTGAGTAACACGTGTCTAGGTGATAGGCATGCTTTATATGGTGTTCCTCACACTGTTCTCTATCGTGATGAGCTGAGTAACGCGGGTCTAGGCGATAGACATGCTTTATATGGTGTTCCTCACACTGTTTTCTATCATGATGAGCTGAGTAACGCGGGTCTAGGTGATAGACATGCTTTATATGGTGTTCCTCACACTGTTCTCTATCGTGATGAGCTGAGTAACACGGGTCTAGGTGATAGACATGCTTTATATGGTGTTCCTCACACTGTTCTCTATCGTGATGAGCTGAGTAACACGTGTCTAGGTGATAGACATGCTTTATATGGTGTTCCTCACACTGTTCTCTATCGTGATGAGCTGAGTAACACGTGTCTAGGCGATAGACGTGCTTTATATGGTGTTCCTCACACTGTTCTCTATCATGATGAGCTGGGTAACACAGGTCTAGGCGATAGACGTGCTTTATATGGTGTTCCTCACACTGTTCTCTCTCTATCATGATGAGCTGAGTAACACGTGTCTAGGTGATAGGCATGCTTTATATGGTGTTCCTCACACTGTTCTCTATCGTGATGAGCTGAGTAACGCGGGTCTAGGCGATAGACATGCTTTATATGGTGTTCCTCACACTGTTCTCTATCATGATGAGCTGAGTAACGCGGGTCTAGGTGATAGACATGCTTTATATGGTGTTCCTCACACTGTTCTCTATCGTGATGAGCTGAGTAACACGGGTCTAGGTGATAGACATGCTTTATATGGTGTTCCTCACACTGTTCTCTATCGTGATGAGCTGAGTAACACGTGTCTAGGTGATAGACATGCTTTATATGGTGTTCCTCACACTGTTCTCTCTATCATGATGAGCTGAGTAACGCGGGTCTAGGTGATAGACATGCTTTATATGGTGTTCCTCACACTGTTCTCTATCATGATGAGCTGAGTAACGCGGGTCTAGGTGATAGACATGCTTTATATGGTGTTCCTCACACTGTTCTCTATCATGATGAGCTGAGTAACACGTGTCTAGGCGATAGACGTGCTTTATATGGTGTTCCTCATACTGTTCTCTCTATCATGATGAGCTGAGTAACACGTGTCTAGGCGATAGACATGCTTTATATGGTGTTCCTCACACTGTTCTCTATCGTGATGAGCTGAGTAACACGTGTCTAGGTGATAGACATGCTTTATATGGTGTTCCTCACACTGTTCTCTATCCTGATGAGCTGGGTAACACGTGTCTAGGTGATAGACATACTTTATATGGTGTTCCTCACACTGTTCTCTATCGTGATGAGCTGAGTAACACGTGTCTAGGCGATAGACGTGCTTTATATGGTGTTCCTCACACTGTTCTCTATCGTGATGAGCTGGGTAACACGTGTCTAGGTGATAGACGTGCTTTATATGGTGTTCCTCACACTGTTCTCTATCGTGATGAGCTGAGTAACACGGGTCTAGGTGATAGACATGCTTTATATGGTGTTCCTCACACTGTTCTCTATCATGATGAGCTGAGTAACACGTGTCTAGGTGATAGACGTGCTTTATATGGTGTTCCTCACACTGTTCTCTATCGTGATGAGCTGAGTAACACGGGTCTAGGTGATAGACATGCTTTATATGGTGTTCCTCACACTGTTCTCTATCGTGATGAGCTGAGTAACGCGGGTCTAGGTGATAGACATGCTTTATATGGTGTTCCTCACACTGTTCTCTATCATGATGAGCTGGGTAACACGTGTCTAGGTGATAGACATGCTTTATATGGTGTTCCTCACACTGTTCTCTCTATCATGATGAGCTGGGTAACACGTGTCTAGGTGATAGACATGCTTTATATGGTGTTCCTCACACTGTTCTCTCTATCATGATGAGCTGAGTAACACGGGTCTAGGTGATAGACATGCTTTATATGGTGTTCCTCACACTGTTCTCTATCATGATGAGCTGAGTAACACGTGTCTAGGCGATAGACATGCTTTATATGGTGTTCCTCACACTGTTCTCTATCATGATGAGCTGGGTAACACGTGTCTAGGTGATAGACATGCTTTATATGGTGTTCCTCACACTGTTCTCTATCATGATGAGCTGAGTAACACGGGTCTAGGTGATAGACATGCTTTATATGGTGTTCCTCACACTGTTCTCTATCATGATGAGCTGGGTAACACGTGTCTAGGTGATAGACATGCTTTATATGGTGTTCCTCACACTGTTCTCTATCATGATGAGCTGAGTAACACGGGTCTAGGTGATAGACATGCTTTATATGGTGTTCCTCACACTGTTCTCTATCATGATGAGCTGGGTAACACGGGTCTAGGAGATAGACATGCTTTATATGGTGTTCCTCACACTGTTCTCTATCATGATGAGCTGAGTAACACGGGTCTAGGAGATAGACATGCTTTATATGGTGTTCCTCACACTATTCTCTATCATGATGAGCTGAGTAGATTCCACATGGCTGCCATTCTTCTGGCCATTGTGTGGATCAGCATTACCTGCGTGCCTTCCGATAGATCCCCCGACACTGCTTTCCATTGCCATGTTTGCTGGGGTTGTTGGGGCTGCGAAAAGACCACTGGATACTTTGCACTCCACATGGACCCAGACACTCTCCCCAAGGGGACCAGGCCGACCAACCACAATGCACTGGGCAGAGCACAAGATGAGATAATTGTGTCTGTTAGATCATTTTTTCTTCTAAATGAAACCTCTATAAATTGCAGTCTGATGATCGTGCACAGTGAGTTAACATTACATAAAATGGAGAACAGTGGTCTATAGATGTCTGTGTAGCTCTGAATATGACTATGTACATAAAAGTCATTTTATACCTCATATGAAGACATGGCACTCCATCACTGTAGAAGTGAGGTACACAACCACTGGACCTCCAGCTATTGGGGACTACAGGTCCATTGGCTGGTTGGCAGAGATGGGAGTTATATTTTTAACCTAGTAACATAGTTGATGAGGTTGAAAAAAGACACGCGTCCATCAAGTCCAGCCCATGTCTTATTACACCAGGAGAAGGCAAAAAAAAAACAAAAAAAAAAAACATTGAAGCAATTTCTAATTAACTTTTTGATCACCAGAGGGGTGTGCAGTGCATTGCAGAGCTAAGAACTGCACACTTTTCTGGTGCTCGCAGGGTTTAGCCCCAAGCTGGTAAACAAAATGCCTTCCTGAGTCGAAATGTCAGTTGGATGTTTCCCTGCATCAACATCTGAACTGAAACCAACTGTCATAATTCACAGTATTGTTCTCTGCTACATAGGAATCCATTACTTTCCTTATAGAAGTTACAGTATCTGCAAACACAGTATTCTGAGGTAAATAATTCCATAACTTTACTGCCCTTACTGTTACAAACTGTGTCTTTGCTTCAGTCAAAAATGCCTTTCCTCTAGTCTTAATGGATGACCTCTTGTTCTTTGCTCAGCTCTTTCAGTAAATAGCTCCTTGGTGAATTATTTGTATTGACCTTGAATATATATATAAATGGTAATCATATCACCCCTTAGATGTCTCTTCTCTAATGTAAACAAACCCAGTTTGGCTAGTCTCTCTTTATAACTCAAATCCTCCAATCCCTTTATCAGGTTTGTTGCACAGAGAGTCACAAGTTGTCTGCTCCTGATCTAGAAGCTTCTACAACTGAATATAGTGACATTTTTGGCAATTTGTGATTGTTTTTGTCTTCTTAAGGGTCATCCCTGGCATCTCTGGCACTAAAACGGTTAATTGGATTTGAACCGGACAAAGTAGAGACATGCAACAAAAGTGACAAGTTTTAGTTATAAAGTCATATAGTTTTAAAGATGTTTGTTATAAAGAGAGAATAGCCAAATTGTTTTGTTTACATTGGAGAAGTGATGTCTGAGAGGTGATCTGATCACTATTTACACATATATTCAAGGCAGACACAAAGATCTCCCTGGGAAACCATTTACTCAAATAACAGGTCATGTATTAAGACTAGAGGAAAGATACTTCTGACTAAAACAAAGGCAGGGATGATTTACAGTAAGGACAGTCAGGGTGTGGAATTAATTGCCTCGGGACACTGTACGGGCAGATACTGTGTAGATGCTTTTTAAAAAAGTACTGGATAGCAATACAGAGAATTATGATGGTTACAATGCAGATACAATGTTGATCCAAGCTGATATCCGACTGCCTTTTTATAGTCACGATTTATATTTTTTTAACCTCATAGGGCTGAATTGGAAATAGCTTCAATATGTGGGGGGGGGGGTTTGCCTTCCTCTGGATCAACAAAAATTATATGGTAAATGACGGTTTTGATGGACAGATGTTTTTTTCAGCCTCATCAACTATGTTACCATGTCCCTTGAAGATAAATTAGTGTAAAGTGGCCATTCTAGGGATCTATGAGATTGTGGTTAAGGAAAACTATTGTAATGCAATTACTAAGGTGTTGTTAATTTACAATACGGGATCTCACCGACCTTTACAATACGGGATCTCACTGACCTTTACAATACAGCACCTCACTGAACTTTACAATACAGGATCTGTTTGACCTTTACAATACAGGATCTCACTGACCTTTACAATACAGGATCTGTTTGACCTTTAAAATACAGGATCTCACTGACCTTTACAATACAGCACCTCACTGACCTTTACAATACGGGATCTCACTGACCTTTACAATACGGGATCTCACTGACCTTTACAATGCAGGATCTGACTGACCTTTACAATACGGGATCTCACTGACCTTTACAATACAGGATCTTACTGACCTTTACCATACAGGATCTCACTGACCTTTACAATACAGGATCTCACTGACCTTTACAATACAGGATCTCACTGACGTTTACAATACAGGATCTCACTGACGTTTACAATACAGGATCTTACTGTCCTTTACAATACAGGATCTCACCGACCTTTACAATACAGCACCTCACTGACCTTTACAATACTGGATCTCACTGACCTTTACAATACAGGATCTCACTGACCTTTACAATACAGGATCTTACTGTCCTTTACAATACAGGATCTCACTGACCTTTACAATACGGGATCTCACTGACCTTTACAATACGGGATCTCACTGACCTTTACAATATGGGATCTCACTGTCCTTTACAATACAGGGTCTCACTGACCTTTACAATACGGGATCTGACTGACCTTTACTATACAGGGTCTCACTGACGTTTACAATACAGGATCTCTTTGACCTTTACAATACAGGATCTCACTGACCTTTACAATACAGGATCTCACTGACCTTTACACGACAGGATTTCACTGACCTTTACAATACAGCACCTCACTGACCTTTACAGTACAGGATCTCACTGACCTTTACAATACTGGATCTCACTGACCTTTACATTACAGGATCTCACTGCCCTTTACAATACAGGATCTCACTGACCATTACAATACAGATCTCGCCGACCTTTACAATACAGGATCTCACTGACCTTTACAATACAGGATCTGACTGACCTTTACAATACAGGATCTGACTGACCTTTACAATACAGGATCTCTTTGACCTTTACAATACAGGATCTCACTGACCTTTACATTACAGGATCTCACTGACCTTTATAGTACAGGATCTCACTGACCTTTACAATACAGGATCTCACTGACCTTTACATTACAGGATCTCACTGACCTTTACACTACAGGATCTGACTGACCTTTACACTACAGGATCTGACTGACCTTTACAATACAGGATCTCTTTGACCTTTACAATACAGGATATCACTGACCTGTGCACTCTGGGTTTGGTTTGCACTGTCTCATTTGACCTTCCTGACAGGTGCAGATCTGGCAATTCACTTTCACCAGTTGACCAGGCCAATAGTTAACCCCTTCCACCTCACAGGGACACTCCTCTGGGCGCACACAGTGGTTAAGGCTGTCGAACAGTAAACCTTCTGGACACCAGCAGCCTGGAGATGAGAGAAGAACATCAGGACAAATCAGACGACTCCTTATCTTTCTTCCTTCTCTTTACTCCCATAGGGAACCTGTGATCTAGTTGGTTATTGTGGGTTAATTCATTTTCTTTATGACCTAATAGGTCAAAGTCTTGGTGTATTTGGTACCTGATTCCACTCTGAGTAAAATGAGTTTATTCCACTTCCGACATAGTAGATTTTATGGAAAACAAGCATTAATGGTACAAAATCTTCTTGGGAAAGTGATGAGGATATTAGAAAAGTACTAAATATTTCTTTGAATGTCAGAACAGCTGACTGCAAGAAACACAATTCACAGAGAACTTATTGATTTGCAGATCAGTGATGAATTTGTTAATTGGAAGCAGAAAGGAGTGGGACGCCATTGCTACTGTCACTATTACTTTATTACCCACTCTGAGCCAAAGTTGCAATAAGACCTAATTCCCACGAGCAACTTGGTACTTACTGTTAGTTATAAGGGCACTTTCACATCTACAGTTCAGTCTTCCTTGTTTTAAACTGACCTTGTCCTGAATTCCCCCCCCAGATATCCCATCACTGGGGAAATTTGCTGATATTTGGCACAAGTGGACATCACCCAAACATAATTGGCTGATGCCCGTCCACATGAGGGTCAGTGATTTATTGGAACCTACCATTAACATAACCTACAATGCAGCTTTTTTGAAACACGCAGCTCCAATATCTGCAACATGTACGTTGCTTAGTTAAAACTCCCTGTGTGAATGAGGCCTAAAAGTTCCACCTGTGACTATCACCATAGAAAACCATTGTATCTATTCAGTAAAACATCTTCCTGCAACAAAGTTGCTGCACCAATGCCATGTGTGTGAATTAGGCTTAAAGGGATAGTAATACTTCGTTTTATCTTTATTTTATTTTGTAGGCATTAAAAAAACATGAAGAACGATATAAGACTTATCTCTCAGACCTTTATGGTTTGAGAGATATTCACAAGCAAAGTTTCCCCTCCCGTCCCTTTTACCTAGTGTAAGCCATCTCTTCTCAGATGTGGAATGCACTCCATAGACCAGACAGATAACAGAAGGGGACAATCTTCTTCCTATGAGAACAATGAAAGCCCTGCCCCCCTTGACAAGTTTTCAGGTTTTTCCCTTATCTTAATTGAAGATTGTCCCTCTCTGCAGTCTACCTGGGCACCTCCCTTCTGATCTGGCTGAGCAGTGTTACATCAGTAAAAGGGGCAGGAGGGGGATACTTTATCATTGAATTACTCTTGAACTACAACTCTGACAGAATTGAAATAACACTCTCCAAAGTCCAAGTACTATGATGACTAATTAGAGCTGCTTTTATTATGAAACATTACTATCCCTTTAAGTCAGGTGTATGTATGTATGTATCAAATCACATTCCATGGCTTCTGGATTTGTTACTGCAATTTCCAAGTCCTTTACCTGAGGCACAGGGCAGGTCCTGTTGACAGGTCCATTTGTTGGACAAATCAGAGCAGGTCAGAGGACATGGGGCACATGTTCTGTGTTCCAGATCAGCTGGACAGTTCGGGGTATCAGGGCAGCCATCCTGCCGACAAATATCTATTAAGGAAAGAAGAGGATTTATTATCCCGGATTCTTAGATGGTAATTGACTTCTAGATCTGTTTCATTGATACAACTCATGTTAACAACAAAGGATTATTGTGTTTTGCAATAAAAGGTTTCACTCACCACGTCTTACTTGCACTGGTAACATCAATAAGGTATAATACTATATAGAAAATGTTTCTTTGTAAATTGTTTACAGTTTGTAAGTGCAGGATAATAAAATTCCACCTTTCCTCAGAAATATAGAGTATAAATAGATTTTACTATACACCACAAAGAAAAAGCAATTGCTACAACACTATTTTAGGTTCCTCATAGGATATCTGATTGCACTCACCCTTATTCCAAGGGGTTGGTGCCTCCATCAATTGAAGCAAATGATTTCTACAGACATGAAGGCGACCGGACGGGGGCGCTCACGGGACAACCACAGCATAAGATAACCACCTCCAATGAATTCGATAAAACTTAAAAGTTTATTAGCCGATATCTTTAAAATCATCCAACATGTGTCACATAACCCCTCACGGGGATATAAAGATGGAGGCACATACGCCTAATGCATTATGTGTAATCTAAAAACACTTAATCATGGCCTATGATTAAGCGTTTTTAGATTTAGATGCCTCCATCTTTATATCCCCATGAGGGATTATGTGACACATGTTGGATGATTTTAAAGATATTGGCTAATAAACTTTGAAGTTTTATCGAAATCATTGGAGGTGGTTATCTTATGCTGTGGTGGTCCCGTGAGCGCCCCCATCCGGTGGTCTTCATATAAATAGATTTTACTGTAACTGGAGTTTCTGGATGGAGATCAGTCGATAAGCAGCTGTACAGATGTGTCACTGCTTAGGGCCATATACAGAATGGAAACATGGAACAACTGCAGAGCAAACCAACTTCAGCTTAGGAAACGGATACAAACCCTGTAATTTACATGGGAATGTTTATCATCTCGATGCTAGCAAACGCTCTGCCATTAAATCAGTGCAAAATACTGGGGATTTGTCCATTAAGGATCATTGTGGATCAGTCGGTTTTCTTTCTAAATATGGTTCCTGTGTTTCTATTTAATTCCCCTTGTTTTATCAAAAGATGGGTACCCAAGTGACATAGAACAGAAATCATTGCTAGTGGTAGAACATCTGAAACCGTGTTTAGTGTCTTTGATGATGAGGAGATTCAGATTCACACAAAATTAATCTTAAATTGGTCAGACTGACAATGTTCACATTTCTTCATTACAGCGGTCGTGTCACATTAAGATAATGTAAGAGAAGTTTAGTTCATGTTAAAGAGAAGTCAAATCTGCCTGGATGTTGTAGCAGCAAATTGGTCATAATATAAATAATTTGTGAGGAATAAGCATGTATTTGCTGGTGACGCAGTCTGGCATTTTATGCTAATTAGTTTCTGTGCCGGGCCGATATTGCCATGCACTACGCTAGGTAGATCCCACACACAAGGGTTTGTGTCTAATAGCACAACAAAGGTGGGACTGGCCTGGAACATAACTGATTAGCATATTGTGTAGGAAATTAGCATAAAGTGTCAGATTGTGCCACCAACACATAAAGGTTAATTTACCAAAATCTGTTTATTTTACAGAAAAAAGTGGCTAAGATAGCATATAGACAGGATTTAATTCACTGTAATCTTGTCTTAAATCCTCTTTAATCTTTGTGTGGGATTAGAATTTCTCATCAGAGGAGAAGACAATATTTACCGATCTCCAAATTTGAAGAAGAGGAGTCAGGAATTTCGGAGCAGTGGCGACCCCCGTTCTGTGGGGGGTTACACTCCCGCCGGCGAATTACAATCCCGGTGCAATCCTGGGTGCAGTTGGACCAAGTGGCCCATGGTGTCCAGAAGCCATCAACTAATAAGAATGAAGAGATAAGGGGGTGTCATGGGAATGGTAATCAGGGGTGATTTTATAATGATGTACTGTGACATGTAATGGTGTACTACCCAGACAGTGACATGTAATGATGTACTACCCAGACAGTGACATGTAATGGTGTACTACCCAGACAGTGACATGTAATGGTGTACTACCCAGACAGTGACACGTAATGATGTACTACCCAGACAGTGACACGTAATGGTGTACTACCCAGACAGTGACACGTAATGATGTACTACCCAGACAGTGACACGTAATGGTGTACTACCCAGACAGTGACACGTAATGGTGTACTACCCAGACAGTGACATATAATGGTGTACTACCCAGACAGTGACATGTAATGATGTACTACCCAGACAGTGACATGTAATGATGTACTACCCAGACAGTGACACGTAATGGTGTACTACCCAGACAGTGACACGTAATGATGTACTACCCAGACAGTGACACGTAATGGTGTACTACCCAGACAGTGACACGTAATGGTGTACTACCCAGACAGTGACATATAATGGTGTACTACCCAGACAGTGACATGTAATGATGTACTACCCAGACAGTGACATGTAATGATGTACTACCCAGACAGTGACACGTAATGGTGTACTACCCAGACAGTGACATGTAATGGTGTACTACCCAGACAGTGACATGTAATGGTGTACTACCCAGACAGTGACACGTAATGGTGTACTACCCAGACAGTGACACGTAATGGTGTACTACCCAGACAGTGACATGTAATGGTGTACTACCCAGACAGTGACACGTAATGGTGTACTACCCAGACAGTGACATGTAATAGTGTACTACCCAGACAGTGACACGTAATGATGTACTACCCAGACATTGACATGTAATGGTGTACTACCCAGACAGTGACACGTAATGGTGTACTACCCAGACAGTGACATGTAATGGTGTACTACCCAGACAGTGACACGTAATGATGTACTACCCAGACAGTGACATGTAATGGTGTACTACCCAGACAGTGACACGTAATGGTGTACTACCCAGACAGTGACATGTAATGGTGTACTACCCAGACAGTGACATGTAATAGTGTACTACCCAGACAGTGACATGTAATGGTGTACTACCCAGACAGTGATATGTAATGATGTACTACCCAGACAGTGACATGTAATGATGTACTACCCAGACAGTGACACGTAATGATGTACTACCCAGACAGTGACATGTAATGGTGTACTACCCAGACAGTGACACGTAATGATGTACTACCCAGACAGTGACATGTAATGGTGTACTACCCAGACAGTGACATGTAATGGTGTACTACCCAGACAGTGACATGTAATGGTGTACTACCCAGACAGTGATATGTAATGATGTACTGCCCAGACAGTGACACGTAATGATGTACTACCCAGACAGTGACATGTAATGATGTATTACCCAGACAGTGACATGTAATGATGTACTGCCCAGACAGTGACATGTAATGATGTACTACCCAGACAGTGACATGTAATGATGTATTACCCAGACAGTGACATGTAATGGTGTACTACCCAGACAGTGACATGTAATGATGTACTACCCAGACAGTGACATGTAATGGTGTACTACCCAGACAGTGACATGTAATGATGTACTACCCAGACAGTGACATGTAATGATGTACTACCCAGACAGTGACACGTAATGGTGTACTACCCAGACAGTGACATGTAATGATGTACTACCCAGACAGTGACATGTAATGGTGTACTACCCAGACAGTGACATGTAATGATGTACTACCCAGACAGTGACATGTAATGGTGTACTACCCAGACAGTGACATGTAATGGTGTACTACCCAGACAGTGACACGTAATGGTGTACTACCCAGACAGTGACATGTAATGGTGTACTACCCAGACAGTGACACGTAATGGTGTACTACCCAGACAGTGACATGTAATGATGTATTACCCAGACAGTGACACGTAATGATGTACTACCCAGACAGTGACATGTAATGATGTATTACCCAGACAGTGACATGTAATGATGTACTACCCAGACAGTGACATGTAATGGTGTACTACCCAGACAGTGACATGTAATGGTGTACTACCCAGACAGTGACATGTAATGGTGTACTACCCAGACAGTGACATGTAATGATGTATTACCCAGACAGTGACACGTAATGATGTACTACCCAGACAGTGACATGTAATGATGTATTACCCAGACAGTGACATGTAATGGTGTACTACCCAGTGTACCCAGACAGTGACATGTAATGGTGTACTGCCCTGCTGGTGGCAAGTAATGGGGTCCTTTCCTGTTGGTCTCAGGGGAATAAGGTTCTGGGTTATTGAGCTGCTGGAAATCATCTAGGGGTCTAATTGATATCACAGATCTTACTACAAGTTAAGATGTAAAAATATAATTTATGCATCCTGAAGATGTCACTGGCCACAATTCACACTCACACACACACACACACACTCACACACACACTCACTTACACACACACTCTCACACACACACACTACTCACACATACTCACACACACATACTCAAACAGAGTATCACGGTGCCCGTGATTGCCTGTGACTGACATTGCCCTGGAGCGACATTGTTTACTATCTGTCGCTCTTGCTGAGTCGCTATTCTTATAGGGCACCACGCTGATGAGGTCATTGCTCCATCTACCCATCAGGGTTTTTAAACCTCAGCCTGTGTCACTTCCAGTGCCCTTTCGTGGTGTACCTGAGATTATTTCTGTGTTGGTGCATTACCGTTCCTGTGTATTACTTGTCTACGTCTGACTACCCGTTCCGGTTCTGACTCCTGGCTCGTCTGACTACCCATTCCAGATCTGACTCCTGGCTCGTCTGACTACCCGTTCCGGTTCTGACTCCTGGCTCCTCTGACTACCCGTTCCAGTTCTGACTCCTGGCTCGTCTGACTACCCGTTCCGGTTCTGACTCCTGGCTCGTCTGACTACCGCTCCAGCTCTGACTCCTGGCTCATCTGACTATCCGTTCCAGTTCTGACTCCTGGCTCGTCTGACTACCCGTTCCGGCTCTGACCCCTGGCTTGTCTGACTACCCGTTCCGGCTCTGACCCCTGGCTTGTCTGACTACCCGCTCTGGTTACGACATTGGCTACGTCTGACTATCCGATCCGGTTTTGACCTTTGGCTGCCTACTGGTTAACTCTCTGTGTTGCGCTCCATGACCATTCCATTTTATGGTTTGGTTTCCGTGCTGCCTTGTGTCTTCCGCTTTGCACCCACTTCCCTTAAGTGGCGCTTGTCGGTCATTCCGTGTGTCTGACCTCCCGTGGCCGTACTGGCCTGTGTTGCCTAGCCTTCGCCTTCTGGCTACCGCCTAGTGTATCCCCTGTGGGGGTACTGGTCTACTCCACTCTTTTGCCGACTTTGTGTTTGGGAGTGCTCTACACTGCCATCACATCTACCGTGTAGTCCCAGGGCCATTCCGTTCTGACCACCTGTCCTGTGAAGGGTGAGGAAAGTGCCTACACTGCTACTCTCTGGTCCCGTGAAGGTGTGCCATCCGATCCGGGCACGGGAGTGCTTTACACTGTACCCATATCTCAGTGTAGTCCCAGAGCCATTCCGTTTCTGACCACCTGTCCTGTGAAGGGTGAGGAAAGTGCCTACACTGTTCCTCTCTGGTCTCGTGAAGGTGTGCCATTCCATTTGTGTATGGGACTGCTCTGCATTGCCCTCACTTTAACCATGTAGTCCCAGGGCCATTCCTTTCCTGACTACCTGTCCTGTGAAGGGTAAGGAAGCTCCTCCATTGTTCCTGCCTGGTCTCTTGAAGGTGTGCCACTATCTACTGCCACTTTTGTCATCTGAAAGACATGCCACTATCTCCTGCCACTTGTATTATTTCCTACTACTGTGTGTCATTTATTGCCATTTGCCTTTTCTCCTGCTGTTCATATTGCTTAATAAAGTTTTATATTTAGTTAATTTGTACTTGTCAGTGTGTTCAATTCATAGTCACACACTTACACAGTGACACACACACATACTCACACACCCACACATACATACACACACACACACACACTCTCACACACAAACACACACGCACACTCATTCACACACCAGGCAGGAGAGAAGAAGAGGCAGAAGACCCTGGTTTCCACTGATTTCTTCCCTGTGTGGCGAATTCCACACATCCCTAGTAAAATACAAAAAAATTGTGGAAGCCACTGGATTATGTCTTTAGGACCCAGCGTGGAAGTGATGGCAAGGTGCCCTGACCTGGGCAGGATACGGTGAAGCATTGCTGGTCCTGGCTCTCCTGCCCGCGGCACTGCCTCAGCACATCAGTGGAAGGGTTGGTGCAGGTTCGTCTCCTGCTCTGCATCCCTGGACCACACGTCTGGCTGCAGTCACTCCAAGCTCCCCATGGGCTCCAGAAACCACAGTCCTTCTCATCTGAGGCCACCCAGCCCGAGGTCTCATCTCCATCTCCGCAATCCGAGATCCCATTACACACCTGGGGACATAATGCAGGAAACAACATGAGGGGTGGAGAGGACAGAGGAACGTAAAGAACAAGGATGAGAGGAGGGAGAACAAGGGACGAGACTGGAGAGGAAATGAAGACGTAATCCCAGGTCTAGTCAATCCTGATACATGCACATCACAGTCCTAGTGGTCACAGTTATTTCCTTATCAGTACGCAACGGGTTCCGGAGCAAACCAACTGCAACCCGGGGGGAGGGGCAAATAAAAGTTCCCAAGATCACTACTGATTTAAACAGAGCTTTTAACCCGATACATTTTAGAAAAGCCTCCAATGCTTTGCAAAACCTCTCTACCATTCCACACATTAAAAGTCCCATTTAAATTAATGGTAATTTTTATATCCCCTGTGGCACAGTTGGTTTGCTCCAGAACCTCACCATTTTCATTTAGGGCTTAATTCAGTAAACTAAAGGGAGACCTTTTGAGCATTCAAGGGGTTGAAAGCCTCATTTTACCCCTTGAGTGCCAAAGAGTTAAATCAATAGGACTTTGTAGAATGTCCATCCCAACCCTATAGTGCGGTTGGTCTGCTCCAGAATTGACCCTGTTTAGTTTGATCAAAGAATCCAGTAGACTCAATTGTGATTGGTTTTTTTCACTTCCAGGTTATTTCATACGATAAAATATACTGAGAGAATATATATATATATCTATATCTATATATATAACACTAAGAGGAGAGAAGAAAGTACAATAAATATATAACACCAAGAGGAGAGAAGGAAGTATATATCTATATATATATATATATAAAAGAGAAAGGCTCATTGCATAATTTATGTCTCCTCAGAAGACACACCAACTGAGGACAAAAACAAAATGGCTGCCACTTGCTCCTACATCACCCTAATACACACATGCCCCACTCACACAGCACCAAACAAATACACACATCACTAAACACACACAGCATCAAACACACACACAGCACCAAACACACACAGCATCACACACAGCACCAAACACACACACATAGCACCAAACATAGCATCAAACACACATATAGCATCAAACACACACAGCATCAAACACATACACAGCATCAAACACACACACACACCAAACACACACATAGCATCAAACACACAGCATCAAACACACAGCATCAAACACACACACACACACACACAGCATCAAACACACACAGAACCAAATAAACACACACCGCATCACACACACACACACACACACACACATAGCACCAAACATAGCATCAAACACACACACACACACATAGCACCAAACACACACAGCTTCAAACACACATACACAGCATCAAACACACAGTGCCATAAAGGGATCCCACACATTGCAACCCAATGCATGGGATTTCTTTCTGGCAGTCAAAGGGTTAAGGCTGTCACTTTGTTTCTGCTTCCCTACTGACACACTGCTGCACTCCTACTAATGACTACAGGTTTACACCACACAGTGTGATCTCCTCCAACAAAATAACAGCCAAATAACTCTTACTTCACTTGACTATGGGGACACTATGGCAGTTCAAGTCAGCTGGGGGGGACAGCTAAAACAGAACGTGATCAAAACAAAAACAGACGGGCAATGCCGTCCCACACTGCTAGTGTATATATATATATATATATATATATATATATATATATATATATATATATATATATATATATATATATATATACACACTAGCAATGTGGGACGGCGTTGCCCGTCATGTTATGACCATTGGGCGCACGTGTGTGAAATGCAGACACACTGATAAACACAGACATATGCAACACACAGGCAGACACATAGCATACATCCCAAGTGTCCCTCTTTAGGAGGGACAGTCCTCTTTGAGGGCCAAATCCCTCTGTCCCTCTTTCCCACCCTGTTGTCCCTCTTTTTAGGAGGTCAGACTGTGTGCAGGGCCGGCTCCACCTATAGGCGAGGTAGGCGCCGGCCTAGGGCGCACACGTACTGGGGGCGCGGGCATGCAGCGGAGAAGAGCTGCGCCCGCACACACCACGCCGGGAACCACAACACAGTCAGGTCTGCGTTGCTACAGCGCTCCCTCATTGGGTCGGATCTTTAGTAATGCAGAGCGCGCTGGGAGTCATGATCTCCCGCCTCGCTCTGCATTCCTGAAGAGAAGACTGCGCGGGAGCTACAGGTATGTGATGGGGGGCAAGTTGGAACTGAAGGGGCATAGTGGAGCTGCTGGGGGCAAGTTGGAGCGGATGGGGGGCAAAGTGGAGCTGATGGGGGCAAGTTGGAGCTGATAGGGGAAAGCTGGAGCTGAGGAGGCATAGTGGAGCTGGTGGGGGCAAGTTGGAGCTGGTGGGGGCAAAGTTGAGCTGATGGGGGCAAAGTTGGAGCGGATGAGGGTCAAAGTGGAGCTGATGGGGGCAAGTTGGAGCTGAGGGGGTAAAGTGGAGCTGAGGAGGGGCAAAGTGAAGCTGAGGGGGGCAAAGTGAAGCTGAGGGGGGGCAAAGTGAAGCTGAGGGGGGGCAAAGTGGAGCTTGAAGGGGGGCAAAGTGGAGCTGGTGGGGGCAAGTTAGAGCGGATGGGGGGCAACTTGGAGCGAATGGGGGCAAGTTGGAGCGGATGGGGGGCAAAGTGGAGCTGATGGTGGCAAGTTGGAGCTGATAGGGGCAAGTTGGAGCTGCTGGGGGCATAGTGGAGCTGCTGGGGGGCAAAGTGGAGCCGATGGGGGTAAGTTGGAACTGATAGGGGAAAGTTGGAGCTGAGGGGGCATAGTGGAGCTGGTGGGGGCAAGTTGGAGCTGGTGGGGGCAAAGTGAATCTGATGGGGGGCAAAGTGGAGGTGATGGGGGCAAAGTGGAACGGATGGGGGGCAAAATGGAGCTGATGGGGGCAAGTTGGAGCTGATGGGGGCAAGTTGGAGCTGAGGGGGGGCACGTTAGAGCAGATGGGGGGCAAAGTGGAGCTGATGGGGCAATTTGGAGCGGATGGGAGGCAAAGTGGAGCTGATGGTGGCAAGTTGGAGCTGCTGGGGGCATAGTGGAGCTGCTGGGGGCATAGTGGAGCTGCTGGGGGGCAAAGTGGAGCCAGTGGGGGCACGTTAGAGCAGATGGGGGGCAAAGTGGAGCTGATGGGGGCAATTTGGAGCGGATGGCGGGCAAAGTGGAGCTGATGGTGGCAAGCTGGAGCTGCTGGGGGCATAGTGGAGCTGCTGGGGGGAAAGTGGAGCCGGTGGGGGCAAGTTGGAGTGGATGGGGGGCAAAGTGGAGCTGGTGGGGGCAATTAGAGCTGGTGGGGGCAGCTGGAGCTGGTGGGGGTCAAAGTGGAGCTGATGGGGGGCAAAGTGGAGCTGGTGGGCCAAAGTGAAGCTGATAAGGGGCAAGTTGGAGCTGGTGGGGGGCATCTCTTACAGGCATCTCCAGACCAGGGGCAGACTGGCCCAGGGGGCAGAGAGAGGACAATCATGAAAAGAGGTTGGGTATAAGTAGGTGGGGTATAAAGGGGTGGGGCACAAGGGGCGGAGCAAAATTGGCAGCAAAATTAGGTTTTGCCTAGGGTGGCAAAAATCCTTGCACCAGCCCTGACTGTGTGGTGTGTATTACTTTGCTCTCCAGCAATAAAGCAATAAACTTCAGTATATGTGTTTATACATTAGTCTGTGCAAATAAAATACTTTGGTCTTGCACTAAATCATTTATTCAGTTACATAAATAGCCAGTAATAGGTCATGAAATAACCAAAAATTTCTTACTAATGCCCCGCCCACCAGCCACGCCCCCAACAATATCACCTAAAACTAACATGTCCCTCTTTGGCCATGTGAAATGTTGGGAGGTATGCACATACACACAGTGAGCGGCAGAAACATGCAAAAGACATGTACACACAGACACACTGGAGATGCACACATGGACACACATATGTAACAGAGATGTACACACACACACGCAACATATATCAGCAGAAACACATGCGTGCATGAGTTGTGTACCCCTCTGGCACTGAAATGGTTAATGTATAGAGAGGCATGTCAGAGATAAATAGCAGTGGGAAGTGTGTTCATACCTGGGAACTTTGATTTGTGTAGTCCCTAGAGGGGACTGATGTGGTGCTGATGTGGAGAGACAAATGGGGCAATCTGGGTTAAAAGTGGGTGGGGCTTAATCGCGAGTAGGGGGCGGGGCTTAACATAAATGTGGAAAAGTGTTAGTAATAGGCTGGGGAAGGAGGAGAAGTGGGAGGGAAATGCAAGTTTGCAGTGTGAGGGGTTTGAACACACTCCCTGAGGGGTAAAGCTTGATACACAACCCTGTGGCAGTCAGTGGGTTAAGTGTGTACCTGATGGCTCTCTGTCCTTGCATGGCAAATGATGACAGTGAAGAAATAATTGAGCAATGAGGACCTACCTTAACCCTTTGAGTGCCATTTTGTTCCCCTGGTGCTGTAGCACCCTTCTGTGGCTATACTACAGGTCCTGTTGAGGCCACTGGGAGTCAGGGTGAGTGACTGTGTGTCAGCCATATTTCTTTCTGGCTTTGTGTGTGTGTATGGGTGTTTGGTGCTCTGTGAGTGAGGCATGTGTGTGTTATACCTGGGAACTTTTACTTGTGGAGTCCCTCATGTGCTGCTGATGTGGAGAGAGCAATGGGGCAATTTGGGTTAACAGTGGGCGGGGCTTAATCACGAGTAGGGGGAGGGGCTTAACATAAATGTGTAAAAGTGTTAGTAATAGGCTGGGGAAGGAGGAGAAGTGGGAGGGAAATGCAAGTTTACAGTGTGAGGGTTTTGAACACACTCCCTGAGGGGGTAAAACTTGATAAACAAACCCTGTGGCAGTCAGTGGGTTAAGTGTGTACCTGATGGCTGTCTGTCCTGTGTCTTGCATGGCAAATGATGATAGTGAAGAAATAATTCAGCAGAGGGCCTACCTTAACCCTTTGAGTGCCATTTTGTTCCCCTGGTGCTGCAGTACAGGTCCTGCTGAGGCCACTGGGAGTCAGGGTGAGTGACTGTGTGTGTGTGTCAGCCATATTTATTTCTGGCTTTGTGTGTGTATGTGGTGCTGTGTGTCTAAGTGGGAGCATGTGTGTTTGGTGCTGTGTGAGTGGGGCATGTGTGTGTGTGGTGGTCTGTGTGTGTGAGTGGGGCATGTGTGTGTGTTTGTCTGTGGTGTAGGAGCAAATGGCAGCCATATTGTTTTTTTCTGACTTTGATAGTGGTGGGCGGGCTGCATAGTGGGCGGGCCAAATCCCTGCATGATTGAATCACCCAATGGGAACAGTAACTCCTCCTTAATACCACCCCTGGGTGTGTTTGCCAGGCACAAAGTCTTCTTTTATATATATAGATATATATATATAAAACACCAAGAGGAGAGAAGGAAGTAGAATATCTACATATAACACCAAGAGGAGAGAATAAAGCACAATAAATATATATATAACACCAAGAGGAGAGAAGGAAGTACTATACATATATATATATATATGTGTGTGTGTGTGTGTGTGAAATAAATGCTCTGATTTCCCTATCGTACCTGTCTGAAGGTCAGACACCGTCCATCTGAACAGGAATACTGGGTGCACGTTGGGATTGTCTCGTTCCTCAGTCTGGATGGAGATGGGGTCACTGAACTTCTCTCTGCAGATCAGTGATGTTTGGGAGTAAATCATTAAACACAATATGAAAATACAAGGTGTAAATGTGTACATTTATCAATATCTCACTAGCATTAATCAAACTAATATTAACAGATGTGTCCTCTTTGTCCTGAGGGAATGCAGTGAAGTCACTGGTCTTTGGTGTGATCACACGAGGTGACAGACTTCCATGTAAACGAACCATATTCCAGCATGTTCCCTTTCACTGCGAGCAACCGATCCAGCACAGCATTGCTGCATTGGTGTGAAAGGGGCCTTAAAGTTTAACAAGATCTTCTCCACGTGGTAACCTTACTTCAGCGGTTCTCAACCTTCCTAGTGCCGTGACCCTTAGATAAAATTTCCCAAGTTGTGGAGACCCCTAACCGTAAAATTATTTTTGTTGAGCCTTCATTGCTGTAATTTTGCTACTGTTATGAATCGAAATATAAATATCTGATGGTTTTAGGCGACCCCTGGCAAATCGTCATTCGACCCCCAAAGGGGTCCCGACCCACAGGTTGAGAACCACTGCCTTACTTATTTATACAATATTGTGTAGTATTTAGATGTGGGTAAGGTCTCTTTTTGCTGTGCAAGTGCAGATCTCAGTTTGAGGTATTACTGTTTTGTGTTGGTGCTGAGCTACACGTCACTATGGGCCACTAGTGATGCTCAGTAATGTGACTGCTCACTGAGGCCCTGGACATTAGATTTACATATTGGCTTGGCTAATCTTCTACTCAGCACTGGGACCACAGTGGGACACTGGTAGGATCTGAGCCTTAAGCTCCAGTGTAGCAATATCAATGAAGTCATACCACAAGTCTTCTCATCCTCTCCATGTGGGCAATCCGGAGCGCCATCACATACCAGTGAGATGTTCACGCACATCCTGTTAGTGCAGATAAAATGCCCTGGACATGGTGGGATCTGGGTAGAACCTGGAGAGGAGAATTACCACCAGCATTTAACAACGCCCATAATGTTACTACAAATATCACCAAAAATGTCAGTACAATTTTATTAGAAAATATGTATTGCAGGATTTTCCTTCTACGTAAAACCCGGACACCCCCACTGCTGGGCGATGCCTCACAAAGTGGTACCACAGTTACTATCAGTTCTATGGGGAACTGGAGCCAGTGGTTCACCTCTCCCATACAATGCAACAGAATAACTAACTGGATACCAGATGGACTGACTGGATACCAGGATGAACTGACTGGACACCAGATGAACTAACTGGACACCAGATGGACTGACTGGACAGTAGATGGACTGTCTGGATACCAGATGAACTGCTTGGACACTAGATGGACTGTCTGGACAGTAGATGAAATTTCTACAAACTAGATGAACTGCCTGGACACAAGAGTAACTGGACTCAAGATGAACTGTCTGGACACTAGATAAACTGCCTGCACACCAGATGCCTGGATACTAGATGATCTGTCTGTACACTAAATTAACTGGATACTAGATGAACTGCCTGGAAACTAGATGAATTGGGCTTCAGATGAACTGCCTGGATACTAGATGAATTGCCTGGACACTAGATGAACTATCTGGACACTAGATTAACTATCTGAACACTAGATGAACTGCCTGGACACTAGATGAACTATCTGGACACTAGATGAACTGCCTGGATACTAGAAGAACTGCTTGGACACCAAATGAACTCTCTGAACACTAGATGAACTGTCTGGACACCAGATGAACTCTACAAACACTAGATGAACTGTCTGTCTGGACACCAGATGAACTGCCTGGAAACCAGATGGACCACCTGGAAACCAGATGGAATGCATGGATACAGGAAGGACTGTATGGACACTTGATAAACTGTCTGGACATTAGATGAAATGTCTGGAAACTACATGAACTACTTGGACATGAGATAGACTGCCTGGACACATGATGGACTATGCACTGCCTGGACATTAGATTAACTATCTGAACAGTAGATGAACTGCCTGAAACCAGATGGACTGTCCGGACACTAGATGAACTGCCTGGACACTAGATGGCACTGCTGCTAAATTTTATAGAGAAGCAACAGTTTGAACTACAATGAAGTTGAAACTGAGCATCTCCCTTCACTATGAGTTCCCTTATTTTGCTCAGCAGGAAAATAAATCATCTTGGGAGATCAGTGTAATAATTTCATGTAATACCTTTTTCTCTTCCGTCCTATTTGGAACACACGAACCATGTGGTAAAGTCTCCTTCTCCAGGATGAAGGGCAAAGATTCTCTGTTAGCAAGCCTTCTTTTTGTATTACTTGGATAGGCATGGAGCTGTGTATTCCCCCATTAGGTGGACTCCTACCTCTGGCTGCCATTTTTGGTTTGAACCAGAGTACAGGTTTCAGGGACCTGGGCTTGGCGGAGGATTGCTTGTATTTTCTGCCTTCTCTGAGCAGTGGGCTCCCCACTCCCCTCCACATAGATCACCCTATTTTTCACCTAGCTAAGACTACAGCTTTGCCACTGGAGGAGGCCACAGTTCTTAAGGATCAGTTGGAAAAGTTCCTGAATTATCTGTTGTAGGTGAATGGTGCTGCCTCTGGTACCACTTTGTATGTACGTTCCTTTATTTATATAGCACCATACATGTACACAGGGCTTTACAGACATAGTACGATACAAAAATAATACAGGACAGGAATAAGAGCATCAGCATTATATGCAGGGTAAAAGCGCAGAAAAGGGAATCATACATGGGAAAGGGCAGTGTCCCAGAGAGCTTACAATCTAAATATTATAGTGACAACATACAGAGACAGTAGGAGGAGGATGATAGGTGCAAGTGTAAGGCTTCAGTAAGGGAATGGCAGAATTATTCTAATGAGACTGTTAGTGACACAAGGAAGATATTGTTACTGAGATGCCTCCTTGAGCAGGTGGATTTTTAGCAGATGATTGAAAGTGATGATGGTGGATGATTGGTGAATGGCAGCCAATGAAAGTGATTGAAGCTGAGATATGACTTGAGTTGTGTAGAAAGAGGACAGGAAGAACCCTTGAGAAGAACGCAGGTGATGGGAAGGGATATAGCAAGAAATAAGGGCAGAAATGTAAGAGGGTACCGAAGAAGAGGGAAACTTAAAGACAGGAGAAGAATTTTGTATGAAATACAATATCTTATGGGTCTTTACCCCCTACCTTTGCTATTGTGTGGGTTACTAGGGCTATGGCTGTTTGGGTGGATCAGCTTCTGGATGCTGTGTGAGCACACACATCTAAAGAGGACCTAGTGGTGCTTATATCCAACATCCTTGAGGCTAAAGCATATCTTACTGAAGCAGCCTTTGATTTCACTTGGTTCACTGGAAAAACTTGAGCTCTCTCTGTGGCCACTCATTACATTATATGGCTTAACATTTGGTTGACTGACCAGTCTTCCAAGAAGTCCTTGGCACCTATCATGTTTGTGGGCAAGCAGTTGGATAAGATCAGCCACACCACTGGAGGCAAGAGTGTTTTGTTGCCACAGGTTACTCATAGACATTCCTTTTTTCAATAAAAGAAGCATGATTTTTGCTATCCCTGCAAGTATGGTTACATGCCCAGGTCACTGATTTTCTCAGGTGTCTTCCACCCCAAAACCCATGCAGACCTGGTCAGGCAAGAAGCCTGTGCAAAAGCCTAAGGCTGACAAACCTACCTCAGCATGCTTATGGGGGTCTGGTCCACCTCTGGCAATAGGAGGCCATCTATGATTTTTCCATAGTGTATGGGCTGTTTCCGTGGTGGGCCACCTCATAGAGTTCAAGTCCCTTCCTCTATGTCACTTTTTCATGTCTAGAGTTCCTCGCAATATTGAGTAACATTGACTGTGTTTAGATGAAGTCTCTTCCTGGCTAAATATTTAGATTTTGGTATCTGTTCCTTCTCAGGAAAGGTTCATGGGATTGTATTCCAGCTTTTTCATAGCTCCCAAAAAAGAAGGCTGATGACATCCTATTTGTCCTTAAAAGCTCTCATCCAATTTAAAGAAAAACAGAAAAGGCGAGCAATAGAGAGCGCCTAGTGCAATAAGGTCTGAGTCACGTTCCACCACCAAGATCACCCCACACATGAGTACTCACAAGTAACAAGACTGTCAATCACATATATGAATAGACAGCAAATGAGCAGACTGGGTATATATTCTGCCCCAGACACAGATATACTTTCACAATCCCGGGCAGCTACTCTTCCTCACGCTCTCTCTGATCGGTACCAGGTAACTCCAAAAAAACACAAAGGAGAGCACCCAATAGTGTAATAGTTTTACAAAATCTTTCGTGAAAATAGAAAAAAAATCAATGTATTCACATTTATTTGTGGTCAGCAGAGGGGATGACCTAAGCGTACATAGAAGCAAATGGGGAAATCTAACCGTCCCCACTCGGTTTCAAACAACCTGCTGCTCCTCTCCAAACATGCTCCAAAACGACATCCACACCATCTGGTCTCCAAAAGAAATTCATTCAATCCCAATAAAATAACCGATTTGTTCTGGTTCCTCGGTTTAAGATGGAGTCATTGTGGTCCGTCATTGCTGCCATGTACGGATCCAGTTTGAGAATGCCACAATGGTCGCCTGTTACGAGGTTTGGTTGATCCTCATGTTGAGGAAGGCACACGTGCCAGCTCACTCCATTGTTCATATCTCAGGGGTGAACAACATTGTGACAGACTTTCTCAGTTGCCAATGCTTGTATCTCTGCAATTGGAAGCTGAGTCCGAGTTCACTTGACTGAAAAGTTCACTAGTGGGGTCACTGCTGCTATGTTGCAGGCTCAAAAGCCAGTTTCATCTAAGGCATGCCACAGAGTATATTCCTTGTTCTATAGGTGGTGTGAAGTGATGCCTTTGCCTTTTCCGTTGTTTTGGCCTTTCTTCAGTATGGTCTTCAAAAAGGACTTGATCTTAGCTCCATTAGAGTTCAGATTTCAGGCATTTCTAGCATTTTCTAGAGGCATATTACCTTATCTCGTGATATGCAGACTTTAATCCAAGAGGTGGCTTATGCCTACTCATTCCTTCCGGATCCCACTCTTCTGTAAGATCTAAACCTGGTTCTGGGAGCGCATCAGAAGGCTTCTATTGAGCCCTTGTCTATGGTTTTGCTGCAGGTGAGATGTTGTTCTTGGGTTCTCTGGTCCCAGGCATTCACATTCTTGTTCTTTCATCTTTGCTATACGTTATACTGAGCATGTCATGGTGGAGGTAAAGTGGATAAAGAGGGAGTCTCCACCGCAGAGATCTTGTTTTGTGAAGTGCCCCGCCCTCCCGATGGAGGAGATTTTACACCCATGGTTCTTGTGTTCCACATGGACTAAGAAATGGATTTACTGGTAAGAACATAAAAATCCCCTTTTATGAAGCTGGAAGTGTGGACATTATAAAAATGACTGGGACAGTCCAAAATAATTTGTCCAAATGGAAAATGTAAAGGAGCCCTGAATTTTTGTTATAAGAAAACACACTCTCACTGCTGGGAAATGCATCTTTCCAGAGTTGTTACAGTTTAAACTCCTGGAATTTTACATTGACAGAGCCCTCAAGGGTGACAACAGTTCTCTATAGAATGTGATAGAAACTGAAGAGTAACTTCCTGTCAGTCTGAGGAAGTGATGAAGCTGTTATCTATCACTCCTTCTGTAAAGTAGAACTTTCTCATACTTCCTGTGAAATCAAAATCTGTTTAAGGGATAGTAACCATTTATTATGGATTTACATGGTCTGCATTTGCATAATATGTGCAATCTCATTGCTCAGAATGTTTATTTATTGAGTGAGCTTCTTGGATTTCAGTTTCCAGAGCGTTTCCTGGTAAACTGATCATCAAAGCAGGACTGTGATACAATTTTACAGTCTTTCTGAAGACATTAAAATCTAAAAAAGTACCTGATAGTTGTCACTGTGAAAAGTGGAAAAAGAAGACTCTTTTACAAGGTTGTCCAGGTGCTGGCCGCAAGAGCTACCAAAAGGCCAGGGTTTAAGGATTTCCCTGATACATCTAGATGAAGGAGTCACTGATTAACTCACCTAGGCTTAAAGGGATAGTAATGTTTCATAATAAAAGCAGCTCTAATTAATCATCATAGTATTTGGACTTTGGAGAGTGTTATATCAATTCTGTCAGAGTTGTAGTACAAGAGTAATTCAATGATAAAGTATCCCCCTCCCGCCCCTTTTACTGATGTAACACTGTTCAGCCTGAGAAGAAGGGAGGTGCCCAGGTAGACTGCAGAGAGGGACAATCTTCAATTAATATAAGGGAAAAACCTGAAAAGCTTGTCAAGGGGGGCAGGGATTTCATTGTTCTCATAGGAAGAAGATTGTCCCCTTCTATTATCTGTCTGGTCTATGGACTGGATTCCACATATGAGAAGAGATGTCTTACACTAGGTAAAAGGGGCGGGAGGGGGAAACTTTGCTTGTGAATATCTCATAAACCATAAAGGTCTGAGAGATAAGACTTATATCACTCTTCATGTTTTTTTAATGCCTACAAAATAAAATAAACTTAAAACTAAGTATTACTATCCCTTTAATCAGGGAAACCATTAAATCCAGGCCTGTTGGTGGACCTTGAGGATTGAACTTGGACAGCCCTGTTTTAACTGATGAAGTCTGATCTGCAGCAAACTTGAAGGTTTTGCGAATCAAGGTCAATTAATAAAGAATCGATCTCAGGAAGGAAGTTATGTGGAAGCTCGTTTAGACATAGCATTTGAAGAAATACAAACATTGCTGAAAAAATATAAGGATATTGAATCATTTCTTGTACTTTGGTGATGCTCTTTGCTAAAATCCCACCAGCTTCCCCAGCTCATGGCGCGACTCAAGATTTCCTTCACTGGGGGTGGACTTTACTCACGAGAGGGAGTTTAAAAAGGAAGAAATGGTCAAATAAAGGAAAAGGCGACAAGAGGTCCCAAAGAAATGCAGATAACGGTAACAATATTGAAAACATTGCACATTTTTGAGGTTTATAGCCCCAGTCTGGAGTGTTGTGAATAAGCTCTGCAATGCTATAATTATCAAGAAAGTGTTTTTGTGGGAGATTTATAGATGTGGCGTTATGAAAAAATATGGAGTAAAAGTTACCTAAAACTGAATTTGGCTTTTAATAATAAGCCTGCGGCAGTTTGGGGAAACCTTAACGCCACGTAATTGTGTTTCTGTAAAAATAACCGTAACTTTCGGAAGAATTGTTGCTCGGCGAATTTATATAGAAATGTCACTAACTGCAACAATTTACAAACATAATTTTCACCAGAATGTGAAGGACAGGTATAAAGTGTTTTTAACCGTTCCATGCGTTAACATCAGATTGTTAACGCCATATTTATAACGGCGCACTTACTCATCCTATGCACAGTCATGCACAGTAGAGACTGCCTGCTCCTTCGGAGCATCCAGCTCTGTATGAGCCGTGGCGCGGGCAGTCACTACTGTGGATGACTGCCCCGCAACCAGCTGGCAGTGGCACTGGGCCCGTGTAACGGGCTCTAGTTTATAAATAAAAACTGGCATTATCATCAGTTCCCCTGACGGAAAGATAATTCTTAAATATATAAATCTCCCTGTTTTGTAAGGGCCTTGTGTGCTTGGTGAAACAAAATACTTATTTTCAATAAATACAGCATTGGGGAGTTTATCCCTAACACTAGTAAAGTCTTAGAAACCGTTAAAATGCAAAATTAGTGTTTTTTTTATTTTAACAATTATCAGCATTTCTCTGGCACCTCTAAATTCAGTGATTCCTCTCTTTTCTGACTTTTTCTTCCATTAAACTTCCCCTTGATGGTAATAAGCAGCCCCACTGAAGGTAATATGGAGGGGCAGATTGAACAGCCCCACTGAAGGTAATATGGAGGGGCAGATTGAACAGCCCCACTGAAGGTAATATGGAGGGGCAGATTGAACAGCCCCACTGAAGGTAATATGGAGGGGCAGATTGGACAGTCCCACTGAAGGTAATATGGAGGGGCAGATTGAACAGCCCCACTGGAGGTAATATGGAGGGGCAGATTGAACAGCCCCACTGAAGGTAATATGGAGGGGCAGATTGAACAGTCCCACTGAAGGTAATATGGAGGGGCAGATTGGACAGTCCCACTGAAGGTAATATGGAGGGGCAGATTGAACAGCCCCACTGGAGGTAATATGGAGGGGCAGATTGAACAGCCCCACTGAAGGTAATATGGAGGGGCAGATTGGACAGTCCCACAGAAGGTAATATGGAGGGGCAGATTGAACAGCCCCACTGAAGGTAATATGGAGGGGCAGATTGAACAGCCCCACTGAAGGTAATATGGAGGGGCAGATTGAACAGCCCCACTGAAGGTAATATGGAGGGGCAGATTGGACAGTCCCACTGAAGGTAATATGGAGGGGCAGATTGAACAGCCCCACTGGAGGTAATATGGAGGGGCAGATTGAACAGCCCCACTGAAGGTAATATGGAGGAGCAGATTGAACAGTCCCACTGAAGGTAATATGGAGGGGCAGATTGAACAGCCCCACTGAAGGTAATATGGAGGGGCAGATTGGACAGTCCCACTGAAGGTAATATGGAGGGGCAGATTGAACAGCCCCACTGGAGGTAATATGGAGGGGCAGATTGAACAGCCCCACTGAAGGTAATATGGAGGGGCAGATTGAACAGCCCCACTGGAGGTAATATGGAGGGGCAGATTGAACAGCCCCACTGAAGGTAATATGGAGGGGCAGATTGAACAGTCCCACTGAAGGTAATATGGAGGGGCAGATTGGACAGTCCCACTGAAGGTAATATGGAGGGGCAGATTGAACAGCCCCACTGGAGGTAATATGGAGGGGCAGATTGAACAGCCCCACTGAAGATAATATGGAGGGGCAGATTGGACAGTCCCACAGAAGGTAATATGGAGGGGCAGATTGGACAGTCCCACTGAAGGTAATATGGAGGGGCAGATTGAACAGCCCCACTGGAGGTAATATGGAGGGGCAGATTGAACAGCCCCACTGAAGGTAATATGGAGGGGCAGATTGGACAGTCCCACAGAAGGTAATATGGAGGGGCAGACTGAACAGCCCCACTGAAGGTAATATGGAGGGGCAGATTGAACAACCCCACTGAAGGTAATATGGAGGGGCAGATTGAACAGCCCCACTGAAGGTAATATGGAGGGGCAGATTGAACAGCCCCACTGAAGGTAATATGGAGGGGCAGATTGAACAGTCCCACTGGAGGTAATATGGAGGGGCAGATTGAACAGCCCCACTGAAGGTAATATGGAGGGGCAGATTGGACAGTCCCACAGAAGGTAATATGGAGGGGCAGATTGAACAGCCCCACTGAAGGTAATATGGAGGGGCAGATTGAACAGCCCCACTGAAGGTAATATGGAGGGGCAGATTGAACAGCCCCACTGAAGGTAATATGGAGGGGCAGATTGGACAGTCCCACTGAAGGTAATATGGAGGGGCAGATTGAACAGCCCCACTGGAGGTAATATGGAGGGGCAGATTGAACAGCCCCACTGAAGGTAATATGGAGGAGCAGATTGAACAGTCCCACTGAAGGTAATATGGAGGGGCAGATTGAACAGCCCCACTGAAGGTAATATGGAGGGGCAGATTGGACAGTCCCACTGAAGGTAATATGGAGGGGCAGATTGAACAGCCCCACTGGAGGTAATATGGAGGGGCAGATTGAACAGCCCCACTGAAGGTAATATGGAGGGGCAGATTGAACAGCCCCACTGGAGGTAATATGGAGGGGCAGATTGAACAGCCCCACTGAAGGTAATATGGAGGGGCAGATTGAACAGTCCCACTGAAGGTAATATGGAGGGGCAGATTGGACAGTCCCACTGAAGGTAATATGGAGGGGCAGATTGAACAGCCCCACTGGAGGTAATATGGAGGGGCAGATTGAACAGCCCCACTGAAGGTAATATGGAGGGGCAGATTGGACAGTCCCACAGAAGGTAATATGGAGGGGCAGATTGGACAGTCCCACTGAAGGTAATATGGAGGGGCAGATTGAACAGCCCCACTGGAGGTAATATGGAGGGGCAGATTGAACAGCCCCACTGAAGGTAATATGGAGGGGCAGATTGGACAGTCCCACAGAAGGTAATATGGAGGGGCAGACTGAACAGCCCCACTGAAGGTAATATGGAGGGGCAGATTGAACAACCCCACTGAAGGTAATATGGAGGGGCAGATTGAACAGCCCCACTGAAGGTAATATGGAGGGGCAGATTGAACAGCCCCACTGAAGGTAATATGGAGGGGCAGATTGAACAGTCCCACTGAAGGTAATATGGAGGGGCAGATTGGACAGTCCCACTGAAGGTAATATGGAGGGGCAGATTGAACAGCCCCACTGGAGGTAATATGGAGGGGCAGATTGAACAGCCCCACTGAAGGTAATATGGAGGGGCAGATTGGACAGTCCCACTGAAGGTAATATGGAGGGGCAGACTGAACAGCCCCACTGAAGGTAATATGGAGGGGCAGATTGAACAACCCCACTGAAGGTAATATGGAGGGGCAGATTGAACAGCCCCACTGAAGGTAATATGGAGGGGCAGATTGAACAGCCCCACTGAAGGTAATATGGAGAGGCAGATTGAACAGCCCCACTGAAGGTAATATGGAGGGGCAGATTGGACAGTCCCACTGGAGGTAATATGGAGGGGCAGATTGGACAGTCCCACTGGAGGTAATATGGAGGGGCGGATTGAACAGCCCCACTGGAGGTAATATGGAGGGGCAGATTGAACAGCCCCACTGAAGGTAATATGGAGGGGCGGATTGAACAGTCCCACTGGAGGTAATATGGAGGGGCAGATTGGACAGTCCCTCTGGAGGTAATATGGAGGGGCAGATTGGACAGTCCCACTGGAGGTAATATGGAGGGGCGGATTGAACAGCCCCACTGGAGGTAATATGGAGGGGCAGATTGAACAGCCCCACTGAAGGTAATATGGAGGGGCGGATTGAACAGTCCCACTGGAGGTAATATGGAGGGGCGGATTGAACAGTCCCACTGGAGGTAATATGGAGGGGCAGATTGGACAGTCCCACTGAAAGTAATATGGAGGGGCAGATTGAACAGCCCCCCACTGGAGGTAATATGGAGGGGCAGATTGAACAGCCCCCCACTGGAGGTAATATGGAGGGGGAGATTGAACAGCCCCACTGGAGGTAATATGGAGGGGCAGACTGAACAGCCCCACTGAAGGTAATATGGAGGGGCAGACTGACAGGCCCCACTGGAGGTAATATGGAGGGGCATACTGAACAGCCCCACTGGAGGTAATATGGAGGGGCAGATTGAACAGCCCCACTGAAGGTAATATAAAGAGGTAGAGTAACAGGAGAGGGCTGGGGGAGACTTTAGGAGTCGGCATCACCTGAGCAGAAGAAATTGAGAGTGAACAGGTTCTCTTTTTCTATAGGGATGTGATATGAGGACAAACATCAGTTTTATTTCTCCCCTTAACATGTTCATGAACCTCTCCGAATTTGGTTCAAGGTAAGCAGGATCCATGCACTTACCGCAGTTGTCAGTGCTCTCATCTGATTGGTCCCTGCAGTGGGGGGTCCCATCGCACAGCTGTCCGTACCCCACGCACTCCCCGGACAGGGTGCACTTGAACTGGTCCAGATCACAGTAGCGGTTACACTCCTGTTCGTCGCTGCCATCCATGCAATCCACCTCGTTATCACACAGCCATCCGCGGGGGCGGCACTCCCCACTTCCACACTGGAACTCATAGCGCCCACATCTTGGACCTGAGGAAGACACCAAGACCCGGGTCACTGAGGCTGATGTAGTAGGACTGGACTGGAGTCAATCTGGAGTAAACCAACGGCACCATAGGGAAAACATACAAATTCCCCTAATTCTCATTATATAAATGGGGTACAGCGAGGTAACGTAATGTGGACATGGGGAATTGGGAGTTGTTACATGTGATTCACTCCAGAATCATTACTTAGTACATCTCCCTCCTTGTCTGGATCAGTAATAACTTTTGGATGAATTGTCTCCCAGAGGCCTGTTCATTTAAGCAGGAAAAGTCCTACAACATATAATTATTCATAAAAATGAATTACTGACTATTGGGGCAGTTAAAGGGATAGTAATACTTAAAGGAGCAGTAAACTTTTTTATGAAAACACATATTTTATAGAGCTTTTCCTGCTGAATAAAACAAGGTCACTCCCGTCGCTGTCAGGTGTTTTATTCAAAAAATATAGCAGTTTAAATAATCAGGAAGTGAATTTACTGTGTTTACTTCCTGATAGTTCTAACTGACAGGAAGTGAATTTACTGTGTTTACTTCCTGATACTTCTAACTGACAGGAAGTGAATTTACTGTGTTTACTTCCTGATAGCTCTAACTGACAGGAAGTAAAATTGCTGTGTTTACTTCCTGATACTTCTAACTGACAGGAAGTGAATTTACTGTATTTACCTCCTGATAGTTCTAACTGACAGGAAGTGAATTTACTGTGTTTACTTCCTGATAGTTCTAACTGACAGGAAGTGAATTTACTGTGTTTACTTCCTGATAGTTCTAACTGACAGGAAGTGACAGGCAGTTTCTGTCACATTCTATGGAGAACTGTTATGTCTCTGACTTTTCTGACTTTCCTCTCCATTAGAATTTAACAGGAAATCTAATTAGAATTTGACCACTAGAGGGCACTGGTAGTATAAAAACACATGGGTTTAAACTGTAATAACTCTGGAAATATAAATCTCTCGGCAGTGGGAGTACCCTTATTTTACTCAATAGGAAAATCCCTACGATATATATTTTTTCATAAAAAAAGTTTACTGCTCCTTTAAAATGTTGTAGGGTTTATCCCTCTGAGTAAAACAAGAGTACTCCCACTGCTGAAAGGTGTTTCATTCAAAAGTTATTAATTTTCAAAATTGAATTTTTTAGGTGCAGTATCACAGTGGCCTGAAATTGTACAGTGGCGCTGTTGCTACACCATCCTATGGAGATTTATGGTCCCGGGACCAGAGCTGTCCATAGGATCGTGTAGCAACAGCGCCATTGTACAATTTCAGGCCACTGTGATATTGCACCTAAAAAATTCAGCTTTGAGCTGTAATAACTTTTGAATGAAACACCTTTCAGCAGTGGGAGTTCCCTTGTTTTACTCAGGGGGATAAACCCTACAACATATTTGTTTTTACATTTTAAGTATTACTATCCCTTTAAAGGAACAGTAATGTATTTTTATGGAAAATGACATGTTGTAGGACTTTTCCTGATTAAATAAACAGGCTTCTGGGAGACAATCAATTGAAAAGTTATTACTGATCCAGATAAGGAGGGAGATGTACTAAGTAAAACTATAATGATTGTGGAGTGAATCACATGTAACAACTCCCAGTTCCCCATGTCTCCATCACATTGGCACATTGTACCCCATTTATACTGGATGCCCAGTTCCAGTCCTTACCTGTGGTCCTGTTGGTGCCAGGAGGGGCTGTCACTGTGGGCTCGGTACCAGCGATGCCGTGCGGCTGGGGGGATCCCGTCACGCAGTTATCTTGTCCTTCATCAGAACCATCGCTGCAGTCAGACATCCCATCACACAGCCTCCCCCGCGCAATGCACAATCCATCGCCACACACCCAGTACCCAGGGGCACAGGTCCCTAATCCTACAGCAGGGCACACATACCATCTTTATAGAAATCACAGGGCTAGATTACATTGCAGGCAGTGAGTGGTTTATATCACAGATTCCCAATGTACTGTGTTAGCCAGTAGAGTAGATGGGATTCAATGTACTTTTATTACAGATAACTCCCAAGAGTGATATACAGGTGATACCTTTTACTGGATAACTGAGGACTTAGGAAGTACAAGATTTCCGGACACTAAGGTCCCTTCTTCAGGCATTGGTTAGTGTCCTGAAAGCTTGTAATTTCTATGTGTATCTCCTTTACTTCACTCTTGTGAGTTTTTTACTACAAAAGTACATTGAATCCCAACTATTATTATGTGTTACTTCTCCTTTAATACTCATTAGAAGCAGTGTTGGGGGAACCAGACTCTAACCAGAGATGTATTGGACCATAAGTTAGAGAACCATAATCTAACTGAGGGTGTACTAGTTTATGTTAGAGAACCAGAATCTAACAGGAGATGTATTGGACAATAAGTTAGAGGACGAGAATCTATGTGGAAATGTACTGGACCATAAGTTAGAGAACCAGAATCTAACTAGATATGTATTAGGCCATAAGTTAGAGAAACAGAATATATCTGGAGATGTACTGGACTATAAGGTAGAGAACCAGAATCTAATTAGATATGTATTGGACTATAAGGTAGAGAACCTGAATCTAACTAGATATGTATTGGACTATAAGGTAGAGAACCTGAATCTAACTAGATATGTATTGGACTATAAGTTAGAGAACCAGAGTCTATGTCAAGATGTATTGGACTGTAAGTCAGAGAACCAGGGTCTAACTAGGTATGTCCTGGACCATAAATTAGGGAACCAGAGTCAAACGGGAGATGTATTGGACTATAAGTTAGAGAACCACATTCTAACAGGAGATGTATTGGTCTATAAGTTAGAGAACCTGAATCTATCTAGAGATGTATTGGACTATAAGTTAGAGAACCACATTCTAACAGGAGATGTATTAGACTATAAGTTAGAGAACCACATTCTAACAGGAGATGTATTGGACTATAAGTTAGAGAACCCCATTCTAACATGAGATGTACTGGACTATAAGTTAGAGAACTTGAATCTATCTAGAGGTGTATTGGACTATAAGTTAGAGAACCACATTCTAACACGAGATGTATTGAACTCTAAGTTAGAGAACCACATTCTAACACAAGATGTATTGGACTATAAGTTAGAGAACCACATTCTAACATGAGATGTACTGGACTATAAGTTAGAGAACCTGAATCTATCTAGAGGTGTATTGGACTATAAGGTTGAGAACCACATTCTAACAGGAGATGTATTGGACTATAAGTTAGAGAACCACATTCTAACACGAGATGTATTGAACTATAAGTTAGAGAACCACATTCTAACACAAGATGTACTGGACTATAAGTTAGAGAACCACATTCTAACATGAGATGTACTGGACTATAAGTTAGAGAACCTGAATCTATCTAGAGGTGTATTGGACTATAAGGTTGAGAACCACATTCTAACAGGAGATGTATTGGACTATAAGTTAGAGAACCACATTCTAACAGGAGGTGTATTGGACCATAAATTAGAAAACCAGAGTCTCACTGGAGGTGTGTTGTCCCAGTGGGTACCTGCTACTATGATCCCTGTGGCACACTGGCAGTAAGTGGCCTTTGTATGTTACCTGTACAGACCCGCTCATCTGTGCCCAAGGGGCAGTCCTGTTCTCCATCACACACTTTATCCCTTGGCACACAGAGCCCATTTGGACACTGGAACTCCTCAGCACTGCAGAAGCACCCTCTCTCATCACTGTAATCCCCACAGTCATCATGCCCATCACAGCGGTGAATGTAGGGGACACATTTACCCATGGAGCAGGTGAAGTGGGCAGAGCTGCACCCTGAAGAACAGTCTGAGGGAGAGAGAAGAGTCTGGTTACATTCAGATACACATGTGGACCTGGGTATGAGCTGAAGGCAGTCAGTATTACAAAGAGCAGCAGATTTCCCATCAGGCAGAGCAGCCAACTGCTTAGGGCACCGACCTTCAAAAGGCACCACAGCCATGCCCACCAGGCAGAGTTGTGGGAGTGGACTGTGTAATCCAAATGTTAAAGTGGAACTAATAACTTATAACATCCTTGGTTCAAATGAATAAGAATCCAAAATTACATAGTAACATAGTAACATAGTAGATAAGGCTGAAAAAAGACATACTTCCATCAAGTCCAGCCCATGCCAATAACACCTCTGTTGATCCAGAGGAAGGCAAAAAACCCCCACTGAAACCATTTCCAATTTAGCCCCAAGTGAATAAAAAAATTCCTTCGTGACTCAAAATGGCCGTCAGATATTTCCCTGTATCTATCTGCTTTGAAGCCAACTGTATTAATTCTCAATATTGTTCTGAGCTAGAAAGGTATCTATTACTGTAACTGCTTTCAAAAAAGTAGCTGCAACCACAGCATCCCGAGGCAAAGAATTCCATCATTTTACTGCCCATATTGTAAAAAAGATCCCTGCCTTTGTTTTAGTCAAATTTGCTTTTACTCTTATTGGATGACCTCTTGCTCATCTATACCTGTAAGTCATGTCAATCATTTTTATTTAGCACCTTAAGGACCACACGCGCGACTGGCACTTGCAGAGCACGGGGCATTTATTTTTTCATTGCTCCCAGTTCAGGGCTTCCGGAGCGGCGTGCAGCCACGCCAGGAGCCCTGAACGCCATGCCGTGCCAGGACCGTCATTGGTCCTTAAGTGCCGGACCGCCGTGACTGGTCCTTAAGGGGTTAAATAATAGTTTGAGATATTTAGCTTTACTTGTCAGCTTATAGAAGTTATACATTAGCGTGGCACAACCGTGTGCCAAATACTAACATTCCACACCGCTCTCCGTCCCAACTTCCACTGCCTCATACTTTGGAAGTCAACAAGTTAAAAAAAAACATCATATTTTTTTTCTTTTTGCTGTAGACAGGTGTATTATATGATCTTCCTTATCCGCATACTAAAATAAGTAAGAGGGAGGAAGGAAGTGTGTGAGAGAACAGCAGTTGGGAGGGAGTGCGGTGCGCAGTACTAGAATCTGTCCTGTGGCTGTACCTGCCAGTATGGTCTAAAAATAACACATAGCTAAATATCTCACAGGCAATTATTTGGAATTAAAAAAACTCTAAAAACATAGAGATGATTTTGGAATCAAATGAAGTTAAGTTGTCATAAGGTGTTATTTTCACTTTGTCAGAAACATGATCTGATGCTATATACAAGTAAAACTCCTGTACTCCTGTATACAGCATCGCCACAAATTCATTCTTTGTTTTCTGAGGTTTAAAGGGATAGTAACACTTCATTTTATCTTTATTTTACTTTGTAGGCATTAAAAAATCATGAAGAACGATATAAGTCTTATCTCTCAAACCTTTATGGTTTGAGAGATATTCACAAGCAAAGATTCCCCTCCCGCTCCTTTTACCTAGTGTAAGCCATCTCTTCTCAGATGTGGAATCCAGTCCATAGACCAGACAGATAACAGAAGGGGACAATCTTATTCCTATGAGAACAATGAAAGCCCTGCCCCCCTTGACAAGCTTTTCAGGTTTTTCCCTTATCTTAATTGAAGATTGTCCCTCTCTGCAATCTACCTGGGCACCTCCCTTTTGATCTGGCTGAGCAGTGTTACATCATTAAAAGGGGCAGGAGGGGGATACTTTATCATTGAATTACTCTTGAAGTACAACTCTGACAGAACTGAAATAACACTCTCCATGGACCAAATACTATGATAATTAATTAGAGCTGATTTTATTATGAAACATTACTATCCCTTTAAATCTTGTCTTACATATTCTTTGTCCTTACCAGGCCTCCCTGACTCCCATTATCATTGCAATCTTGATAGGGAGAAAGAGAAGTAATAGTGGTGTGTTGTATGTGTATTGTCTGCACATTGGTGAGATACGGCAACGGCCTTTCTGAATACAAAAACGTTGCTTACTCCTCTCGATAAATTAACCGACAGCTCAAATAGTGTCTACACAGGACAGATTGTCTACTCACGTGTTAAAAATGCCAGTTTAGGGTAAGGTTTTAGGAGTCTTGTATAAAATAACTAATTCTTACAGATGCTATACGTGATATTCAAATGACACAACCCAAATTAATTTTTATTTTTATTTTAATAGGAACCTTCACCTTTTCATGTACCAACCTCAGTGAGGGCATCCATCTTGACAGGATTAGAATGATTAATCCCCCCATTCATGTATCCCACCCCTTTGGTGGAAGCTCATTGGTTGAATGCATTGGATACCACTCTATTAAACCTCCCGCTGATGAATACAAACAATACCCACTAATGGAATGTGATGGATCAGCATGAATTAAGAGCTGGCTGGGACGTGAGCAGCTGACATCACCAGAGTACGAGAAATTGAGAGCAAAGCCTTATCTGTTGCCATAACAACGTATGAAGTCAGCTAAACGTTCTTTTGTGAATAAGAGATGAAAGGACAAAAGTAAAAACACGGATCCATTTGTTTTCTCCCCTTATTATCAATTCTCTAAATTTCATTGCAGGAGAGACTGCCCTTTAAATGGTAAAAATGTAACTGTTGTCAGTAATAAATCTCCTGTGTCGTCTTTGTGTCACTAATAATTCTCCTGTGTCATCACTGGGTCACTAATAAATCTCCTGTGTCTTCACTGGGTCACTAATAAATCTCCTGTGTCATCATTGCATCACTAATAATTATCCTGTGTCGTCATTGTGTCACTGATAAATCTCCTGTGTTGTCACTGTGTCACTAATAAATCTCCTGTGTCGTCATTGTGTCACTATTAAATCTCCTGTGTCGTCATTGTGTCACTAATAATTCTCCTGTGTCATCATTGTGTCACTAATAGTTCTCCTGTGTCATCATTGTGTCACTAATAATTCTCCTGTGTCGTCATTGTGTCACTAATAAATCTCCTGTGTCATCATTGCGTCACTAATTATTATCCTGTGTCGTCATTGTGTCACTGATAAATCTCCTGTGTTGTCACTGTGTCACTAATAAATCTCCTGTGTCGTCATTGTGTCACTAATAATTCTCCTGTGTCATCATTGTGTCACTAATAATTCTCCTGTGTCGTCATTGTGTCACTAATAATTCTCCTGTGTTGTCACTGTGTCACTAATAATTCTCCTATGTCATCATTGTGTCACTAATAATTCTCCTGTGTTGTCACTTTGTCACTAATAATTCTCCTGTGTCATCATTGTGTCACTAATAATTCTCCTGTGTTGTCACTGTGTCACTAATAAATCTCCTGTGTCATCATTGTGTCACTAATAAATCTCCTGTGTTGTCATTGTGTCACTAATAAATCTCCTGTGTTGTCACTGTGTCACTAATAATTCTCCTGTGTCATCATTGTGTCACTAATAATTCTCCTGTGTTGTCACTGTGTCACTAATAATTCTCCTGTGTTGTCATTGTGTCACTAATAAATCTCCTGTGTTGTCACTGTGTCACTAATAATTCTCCTGTGTCATCATTGTGTCACTAATAATTCTCCTGTGTTGTCACTGTGTCACTAATAATTCTCCTGTGTCGTCATTGTGTCACTAATAATTCTCCTGTGTCGTCACTGTGTCACTAATAATTCTCCTGTGTCATCACTGCGTCACTAATAAATCTCCTGTGTCGTCATTGTGTCACTAATAATTCTCCTGTGTCGTCACTGTGTCACTAATAATTCTCCTGTGTCATCATTGCGTCACTAATAAATCTCCTGTGTCGTCATTGTGTCACTAATAAATCTCCTGTGTTGTCACTGTGTCACTAATAATTCTCCTGTGTTGTCACTGTGTCACTAATAATTCTCCTGTGTCGTCATTGTGTCACTAATAATTCTCCTGTGTCATCATTGCGTCACTAATAAATCTCCTGTGTCGTCATTGTGTCACTAATAATTCTCCTGTGTTGTCACTGTGTCACTAATAATTCTCCTGTGTCGTCATTGTGTCACTAATAAATCTCCTGTGTTGTCATTGTGTCACTAATAAATCTCCTGTGTCGTCACTGGGTCACTAATAATTCTCCTGTGTCGTCATTGTGTCACTAATAATTCTGCTGTGTCGTCATTGTGTCACTAATAAATCTCCTGTGTCATCATTGTGTCACTAATAATTCTCCTGTGTCATCATTGTGTCACTAATAAATCTCCTGTGTCGTCATTGTGTCACTAATAATTCTCCTGTGTCGTCACTGTGTCACTAATAATTCTCCTGTGTTGTCATTGTGTCACTAATAAATCTCCTGTGTTGTCACTGGGTCACTAATAATTCTCCTGTGTCATCATTGTGTCACTAATAAATCTCCTGTGTCGTCACTGGGTCACTAATAATTCTCCTGTGTCATCATTGTGTCACTAATAATTCTCCTGTGTTGTCATTGTGTCACTAATAATTCTCCTGTGTCGTCACTGGGTCACTAATAATTCTCCTGTGTCGTCATTGTGTCACTAATAATTCTCCTGTGTTGTCATTGTGTCACTAATAGATCTCCTGTGTTGTCACTGGGTCACTAATAATTCTCCTGTGTCATCATTGTGTCACTAATAATTCTCCTGTGTCGTCATTGTGTCACTAATAAATCTCCTGTGTCGTCATTGCGTCACTAATTATTCTCCTGTATTGTCATTGCGTCACAAATTATTCTCCTGTGTCATCATTGCGTCACTAATTATTATCCTGTGTCATCATTGTGTCACTAATAATTCTCCTGTGTTGTCATTGTGTCACTAATAATTCTCCTGTGTCGTCACTGGGTCACTAATAATTCTCCTGTGTCGTCATTGTGTCACTAATAATTCTCCTGTGTTGTCATTGTGTCACTAATAGATCTCCTGTGTTGTCACTGGGTCACTAATAATTCTCCTGTGTCATCATTGCGTCACTAATAATTCTCCTGTGTCATCAGTGTCACTAATAATTCTCCTGTGTTGTCATTGTGTCACTAATAAATCTCCTGTGTTGTCACCGGGTCACTAATAATTCTCCTGTGTCATCATTGTGTCACTAATAAATCTCCTGTGTCGTCACTGGGTCACTAATAATTCTCCTGTGTCATCATTGTGTCACTAATAATTCTCCTGTGTTGTCATTGTGTCACTAATAATTCTCCTGTGTCGTCACTGGGTCACTAATAATTCTCCTGTGTCGTCATTGTGTCACTAATAATTCTCCTGTGTTGTCATTGTGTCACTAATAGATCTCCTGTGTTGTCACTGGGTCACTAATAATTCTCCTGTGTCATCATTGTGTCACTAATAATTCTCCTGTGTCGTCATTGTGTCACTAATAAATCTCCTGTGTCGTCATTGCGTCACTAATTATTCTCCTGTATTGTCATTGCGTCACAAATTATTCTCCTGTGTCATCATTGCGTCACTAATTATTATCCTGTGTCATCATTGTGTCACTAATAATTCTCCTGTGTTGTCATTGTGTCACTAATAATTCTCCTGTGTCGTCATTGTGTCACTAATAATTCTCCTGTGTTGTCATTGTGTCACTAATAATTCTCCTGTGTCATCATTGTGTCACTAATTATTCTCCTGTGTCATCATTGTGTCACTAATAAATCTCCTGTGTCGTCATTGTGTCATTAATAATTCTCCTGTGTCATCATTGTGTCACTAATAATTCTCCTGTGTCATCATTGTGTCACTAATAATTCTCCTGTGTCGTCATTGTGTCACTAATAAATCTCCTGTGTCGTCACTGGGTCACTAATAATTCTCCTGTGTCGTCATTGTGTCACTAATAAATCTCCTGTGTCGTCATTGTGTCACTAATAATTCTCCTGTGTCGTCATTGGGTCACTAATAATTCTCCTGTGTCATCACTGGGTCACTAATAATTCTCCTGTGTTGTCATTGTGTCACTAATAATTCTCCTGTGTTGTCATTGCGTCACTAATTATTATCCTGTGTCATCTTTGGGTCACTCACTTGACTCATCCGAGGCATCGGCGAATCCGCAATCCAGGTCTCCGTCACAGACATGAGTGAGCGGGATGCAGCGTCCGTTGGCGCAGCGGAACTCATTGCTACCACAGGCCAGTGCCGGGCAGTTCCACTCATCTGAGTGATCCACGCAGTCTGCTCTGCCATCACAGCGGTGAGCGAGGGGCACGCACTGCCCGTTGGCACAGCGGTGCTCATGAGGTGCACAGGTCAGTGAGCAGATCTCATCGGATCCATCGCCACAGTCATCCTCGTTGTCGCACACCCAGGCGGTGGGCACGCAGCGTTCACTCTGGTGGCAGGCAAATTCATGGTCATCACAGCGAGAGGGTAGAGAGCAGGGCTCTGCTGGGCACTGCCACTGGCCGGCTTGGCACGTACTGTGAAATGTGTCATTTGTTATAGAATTAGAAAGAAAGGGAACATTCTGACATTTTACAACTTTGCTTACAGAGCTTACAATTGAAATTGATGTACACAAGTGATACCACAGAGCTTACAACTGAAATGGATCTACACTAGTGATACCACAGAGCTTACAACTGAAATGGATCTATACTAGTGATACCACAGAGCTTACAACTGAAATGGATCTACACTAGTGATACCACAGAGCTTACAACTGAAATGGATCTACACTAGTGATACCACAGAGCTTACAACTGAAATGGAGCTACACTAGTGATACCACAGAGCTTACAATTGAAATGGAGCTATACTAGTGATACCACAGAGCTTACAATTGAAATGGATCTACACTAGTGATACCACAGAGCTTACACTTGAAATGGAGCTACACTAGTGATACCACAGAGCTTACAATTGAAATGGAGATACACTACTGATACCACAGAGCTTACACTTGAAATGGATCTATACTAGTGATACCACAGAGCTATGATCCAAATGGAGCTACACTAGTGATACCACAGAGCTTACAACTGAAATGGTGCTACACTAGTGATACCACAGAGCTTACACTTGAAATGGATCTATACTAGTGATACCACAGAGCTTGCAATGAAATGGATCTATACTAGTGATACCACAGAGCTTACAATGAAATGGAGCTACACTAGTGATACCACAGAGCTACGATCCAAATGGAGCTACCCAAGTAGTATAATCAATATAAGCTCTATGGTATAGCTAGTGTAGCATTACTTAAATTGTAAGCCATGCGGAATTACTAATGTGCCTCCATTTCAATTGTAAGCTCTGTGGTATCACTAGTGTATCCCTATTTCTATTGTAAGCTCTGTGGTATCACTAGTGTATCCCTATTTCAATTGTAAGCTCTGTGGTATCACTAGTGTATCCCCATTTCAATTGTAAGCTCTGTGGTATCACTAGTGTATCTTCATTTAATTTGTAGGCTCCGTGGTAACATTTGCCTTACTTCTCATGATTAATGCCAGTCCTCCCCTGCAGCTTGATGGCATTGGCAGGAATTCTGGGAAATTTTACTTGTCTCCCATGATGCAAAAGGTTTGACTCATAACTGATGTAGCAGTGGGGGGTGTTTGGTGACCAGGAGTCCGGCCATCAATTGTCATGTCCACCCCAAAGGAAAGGGCAGACAGGACTGAGTGGAGATGTTATGTCTTGAAAAAGGCACAAGGGCAAATTCCAGTGGGGATATTTGGATTTCCTTACCACAGTAAAATAAATGTGAGAGTGGGGGTTATTAATATGTGTTAGTGTTACTTTAATTCTGAGTAGAATTACGTCAGCTGGCGTCCCTAGATCACATTAGTGGAAATAAAATGTCATATAAGATGGAAAATGGATATTTTGTAGGACTTTACCCCCTGAGTAAAACAAGGGATCCCCCACAGTTGGGAGATGCTTTATTCAGAATTTGTTGTAGCACAAAGTAGCATTTTGTGTAGTATTTCCACAGCCTGCCATGTAAGCGTGGCACTGTCCCTACTCTTCTCTACAGATGAATTTAGTATCTGACAATAGCCCTCCATAGGTGCCTGTGTCTATATTTCTACTCTAATATAGCAGGACATGGAGCTAATGCACGAAAAATACAAACAGCAAGTCTGAGCTTTAATAACATTTGAATGAAGCATCTCTAGGAACTGGGAGCACCTTGTTTAACTCATCAGGATAAGTCCTACAGAATGTTTGTTTTCCATGTCACCCAGTCCTGACCCTTTCATTCAAGGCTGGGAAACCTGAGGCCCACCAGCTGTTCTAGACTACAAGTCCCATCAGCTGACCAGAGATGTAAGGAACTGTAGTCCACAACAGCTGGATGGCTTCATGTTGTCCATCAATTAGTCTGAGAGAGGATTTTATCAGTGGTTCCCCAGCCCTCTCCTCGGGGACCAGTAACAGGACAAGTCTGTGAACAGGGGAGTTAATCATTGGATCAGACATGTAATTCAGTAGTTCCCCAGCCTCTCCTCCTAACAGGACAGGTCTTTAGAGTTTCCCTGCTTGTTTACAGGGGGAGTTAATCAGAAGAACAGACATGTAATTCAGCCATCCCCTCAGGGCCCCTAACAGGACAGGTCTTTAGGATTTCCCTGCTTGTGTACAGGGGGAGTTAATCAGAGGAAAAGACATGTAATTCAGCCATCCCCTCAGGGCCCCTAACAGGACAGGTCTTTAGGATTTCCCTTCTTGTGTACAGGGGGAGTTAATCAGAGGAACAGACATTTGATATCTCACCTGTACAAAAGCAGTGAACCCTACAGACCTGTCCTGTTATGGCTCTTACCTCTGATGAACTCTCCCTGTACACTGATCTGTCCTGTTAGTGATCCCTGAGCTGAGGGCTGGTAATCACTGTTCCGGATCGCACCACTTGACTTTATAAAGCCCCCACTGGGGCAAGTAGCAGACGTACCAGTTCTTGCAGTCCTGCTTCACAGCTGCGCCTGGCGGGAATGGGATTCCACCCCAGTAACAGGGGCAATCCTGGGGGTCTATACAGCTTCCCTCTGAATGATAGGAGAGATGAGGGTGGGTTTACATTACATTATGTTATACAGACATGAAGCAAATCCACTTATGGATGAATAACACAACTGGTTAGTGTTCTAGGTGCTGAAGAAGTGGAGATACACCCTGTGATCTGGAGAGGGACTAATGAGGAGGGCTCTGAAGGAATCTATTGTGGAGCAGCCAGGTCAACGTATAGAACAAGAAGTGGTGTGGGCAGTAAGGGGAGAATTTAATCAAGAGGAGGAAGAGAAAGAGTTGTACAACAGAGCTTGTGGGGGGCTAGAACGGATGCACCGACATGAAGCCAGAATGATGCAGGAACAAAAAAGTGAGCTGAATCAAAGCTGAACATGTTCACTATCTCTGACGCTACCAGAGCCAAGGGTTGTAATGTAGAGCTGCGTGGGAAAGGCCGGGGGACCAGGTATTAGTGAACTGAGTCATCATTTCATTGATAATGGCATTGTTCTATAGCTCTGAAGGACTCAGCCTTGAAAGCCATTCCGAGATGGAGGGGCAGTATTCGATTTCTAGTGTCCTGGGATTAAGGAATTGGCAAAGTTTGAAAAGGAATGGATCAGGTGTGTCAGTGAGCGATAGGGTGCTCGTCACAATATTTGCTTTCGATGTATTTAAAGGAGCAGTAAACTTTTTTTTATGAAAAAAACATATTTTACAGAGCATTTCCTGCTGAATAAAACTAGATCACTCCCATCACTGTCAGGTGTTATATTCAAAATTTATAGCAGTTTAAATAACCAGGAAGTGAATTCACTGTGTGTTTACTTCCTGACAGTTCTAACTGACAGGAAGTGACTTTACTGTGTTTACTTCCTGATAGTTCTAACTGACAGGAAGTGACTTTACTGTGTTTACTTCCTGATTGTTCTGACAGGAAGTGAATTCACTGTGTGTTTACTTCCTGATAGTTCTAACTGACAGGAAGTGAATTTACTGTGTTTACTTCCTGATAGGTTTAACTGACAGGAAGTTAGTTTACTGTGTTTACTTCCTGATAGTTCCAAACTGACAGGAAGTGAATTTACTGTGTGTTTACTTCCTGATAGTTGTAACTGACAGGAAGTGAATTTACTATGTTTACTTCCTGATAGTTGTAACTGACAGGAAGTGAATTTACTGTGTGATTACTTCCTGATAGTTCTGACAGGAAGTGAATTTACTGTGTTTACTTCCTGATAGTTCTAACTGACAGGAAGTGAATTTACTGTGTTTACTTCCTGATAGTTCTAACTGACAGGAAGTGACTCAGCAGTTTCTATCACATTCTATGGAGAACTGTATGTCTCTGACTTTTCTGACTTTCCTCTCCATTAGAATCTAACAGGAAATCTATTTAGAATGTGACCGCTAGAGGGCACTGCTAAAGTAAAAAAACTTGGGTTCAAAGTGTAATAACTCTGGAAATATAAATCTCTCGGCAGTGGGAGTACCCTTATTTTACTTAGTTTACTGTTCCTTTAATATCTGATGCATAGACTATAAGCTTTCTTTATTTCTGTAACTATAGCCTTGGTCTAATCAACATTTGACAATGATTTCATCTCAGCCATTTTTTTATTTTTCTGGTCATGATGAACACAGAAGTCTGGCCTTGTGTCACAGTCTTGTTCTCACAACAAGAGGACCTCTCAGTTGTACAAGTCCTCCCATTAGTGGTTGCTTCCATGGTGAAAGTACTTTCATGATAATTCCTCTTTATCAGTTTACTGTACCCCTCTGGTACAAATTAATAGGTTCTATCATCTTAAGATGGCAGAGACAGGTGATTTTCAGGCATAGCAGGGAACTGTGCGGATTTGCCCCGGAGACTCCGGTTTTGGCTTCTAATTACCGGGTCTCCAGGGCAGAGGCTGATTCTCCAGATGTGGGGAGTTTATAATACTCAAGTGTGTTTCTCCCACTCCCTGCCCTCTTTTCCTCCTTCCCCAGCCTGTTACGCCATTTTTTAATATTTCTGAAGCTCCACCCCCCCACTCATGAGCAAGCACCTCCCCTTTTCTGACACAAATCTCATCATTGTTCTCACCCAGTGGCACCAGCAGAGTCCGCAAAGCAAAGCTGCCATGTATGTTTTCAGGACATGATAAAGGTACAGCGTTATCAAATCAGAAAAAAAAGCTCTGCTGAGATCAGGTTCCCCAACTACTAAACTAAAAATGACTAAAGGTAGTTAACTTATTAGAAAACAAAAAAACAGAAGTTATGGGTGGTTTAAATATATCCATTTAATTAGACTAAATGCTGTATAGTAACCGGTCTACTTTAAAGGCATAGTAACACTTGGACACAATATACAGAGTAGGCTTTATGCTCCTAAGTAAAGCAAGATAACTCCCACTACAAAGAGGTGTTTTATTCAAAAGTTATCGCATCTTGAAGGATTATGGTCAGCCAACAAGAGGGATGGTGTAACAACAGCGCTGATGTAACACTTCTGGCGATTGAAATTCTGCACCTAAAGACTTGAAGTCTGAGCTGGAATAACTTTTGAATAAAACATCTCAGCAGTGGAAATGCTTATGCTTTACTTAAGGATAAACCCTACAATATATATATTTTTTTACACGATAAGCGGAATAACATTAAGGGGAGAATTTTCAGCAGATGTAGTGCCAGATACTGGATTCCCTCTCGTCTCTCAGTGCAGAATCCTATTCTTATTCTATGCATTCTGACTGTCCCGTTAATCACCCCCTGACCTCTAGTAGGGTCAGTGATGTCATTCCTGTAATAGTAGTAATGTAAGGGACATTTGTATTTCCCCTTACCATGTAGGACCTTCTCCGCTGGACAGAAACATCCTTCAACACAGGACAGTGATCTGCAGTGCGGGTCGGGATCAGATCCCAGGTTCTTGCACGTCCGAGGGCAGGCAGGTCCGCATGCTTCATACACCAGTCCATTGTCACACTGCATGGCTGGGTAGGGGACAGACAGAGGTCATCAGGGTCTTTATCCACTGATAATCATCAATACAACAAGTAAAACAGCTGTCGGCTGCCCATTCACACACTTACCTTACTAGGGCCCTAAAATCCTAATGGCACCTGTGAAATTTGCTCTTCTGCCTTTGTTCAACAGATAACTTCTTCAGTCCATCCTAGATGTCAGATCCATGGGGATGGACATGACAGTACTAGCAGGACATCAGATCCATGGGGGAGGACATGACAGTTACTGGCAGGATATCAGGGTCATGGGGGAGGACATGACAGTTACTGGCAGGACATCAGATCCATGGGGATGGACATGACAGTACTAGCAGGACATCAGATCCATGGGGGAGGACATGACAGTTACTGGCAGGATATCAGGGTCATGGGGGAGGACATGACAGTTACTGGCAGGATATCAGGGTCATGGGGGAGGACATGACAGTTAATGGCAGGATATCAGGGTCATGGGGGAGGACATGACAATTACTGGCAGAAGGTCAGGTCCACGGTGGAGGACATGACAATTACTGGCAGGAGGTCAAGTCCATGGAGGAGGACATGACAGTTACTGGCAGGATGTCAGATCTATGGGGGCGGACATGACAGTTACTGGCTGGATGTCAGATCTATGGGGGAGGACATGATAGTTATTGGCAGGATGTCAGATTTATGGGGGTGGACATGACAGTTAGTGGCGGGATGTCAGAGAACAGAGTCTTGATCCTGACATCAAACAGGAGCTGCAGTGAAATTTAGTTTTATTATGATGCTAGTCTAAGGCTGTGAGCTTGATGTACATTTTTTGTACCTCCAGCACAGCAGCCAATGGTCATTTCTCCCTCTAGTCATTAAGAACTCATTGGTGCACTGGAGAAAGAGAAGTTTACACATAGTGTACAAAGGCCCCTTCTGTATAGCTTCCCTAGAGCTGGGGACAAGTACTCTGCTGCTCTCTTCTCCTCAGTGTCTCTGAATGGCAGAATGGATTTATAGAGGGACATTAGCACCTCTGTGTTCCTGCTGCCAATGCTTCTTCTTATACAACCAAGAACCTGGTTTTCTTTTCCAACTGCTTTCCTGCATTTCTTATCTACATTCAAGTCATCTGAAATAATAACTCCCAAGTTCCTTTCAGGTGATATTTTTGTCATCATCACAGCACCATTAAACTTGTAGTGCACCTCTGGGTTTCTGTGCCCTAAATGCATTATCTATGCATCTTATGAATACATTTCCTAAGTGATACATTATGAAAAGCGTTACTAAAATCCAAACATTTACTGCTCCAACCTTGTCTGGATAGTTCTTTGTATTGACTTTGAATGTATGTGTAAATGGTAATCATATCACCCCTTAGATGTCTCTTCTCTAATGTAAACAAACCCAGTTTGGCTAGTCTCTCTTTATAACTCAGATCCTCCAATCCCTTTATCAGTTTCGTTGTACGTCTGCTGCACCTTTTCCAGTTCAATACTGTCTTTTTTTAGGAACTGGTGCAGACAACTGTACTCCATAGTCTAGATGAGGCCTAACTGAGGATTTATATGGTGGCTGTATGACTGGGTAAGACCAGGGGAATTAGCACATCTGATGAAATGACAGTTGTTGGGTGATTCAGTTGTGTTATTTGATAGCAGTATTTAAGTACTGATGCATTTTGTTATGTTAGGTCTACACAACATCTGTCTCTCCACCTGTTGGTGACTCCAACTTTTATCATCTCCATCCAGATTCTGGATAGTGGAGGATGATAGAAATTGTAGTCTCTAGCATCTGGAGAGCCAATGGTTGTCTACCTCTCATTTAGGGTATGAGGTGAATTGTGACTTCTTTACTCAATTAACCAGTGTTAGCACTGTTTGCCCATATGTGGACACCTTGCAATAGGAGCATTATTATACTTACAGGAGTGGGGAGATACACCAGATCTGGTGTAACTTGGAGACAGTACAAGTCCACCTTGTGGTCATTCCCTACAGATACCAGCTGCAGTTCCTGCAGATACTTACGGCACAAGTCCTGTGTCCTCCAGCGGATATACACCCCTCGCTGGTTACATTCCTCTATGTATGTGGCAATAGATGTACAAAGACACTCACAGTCCCCTCCCGAGTCGCACCTGGTGAGATGGAGGAAAAGGTGGGACCAGAATACACGCACTTAGCATCATGTTCATTCAGTGATGTCACAACCGAAAGTGGAGGCACAGGACAGGCACAGTAAACAAAGAACAAATGAAGATGGAAATACAGAACAGATGTAATTAGAGAGCCAGCAGATGTAGAGGACAAGTGGAATGACAGAACATGTGGATATATAGGGTAGATGGAGGCACAGGACAGGTGGGGGCACAGGAGAAGTGGCTATACAAGGTAGGTGGATGCACAGGACAGGTGGAGGCTCAGTACAAGTGGAGGCAAAGGACAGGTGGGTATAAAATACATATTTCTCTAGGGAGGTCAGTAAACGGGGGAGGATGTGTCTCTACAGGAGCAGGATGTGCGTTTAGTTCAGTGGTTGTCAGTATTTTTCCCAGGACAATCTAAAAGGCCCCATATTAAGGGGATCCCCGACTGAGCACAGGTAGATAATCAGTGGCTCTCAATGTAAATGATCTACCAGCGCTTACATAAACACTCTCCTAAACCCTGACCTGTTACCGTGGGTGAAGATGTTCTCCTCACAAGAGAAGAAGGTGAAAACATTGCACTTTTCACGGAGCTGAAAATCTTTTGCAAAAAAATGCTGAGTTGTTTTGCCTAGTTCATTGCATTGAAATCAATGGGAAGACTGAATTTCTCCTTTCCATGTGGCACGTTTCCCGGCAGGGATAATATAAAAGGGTCCTTACAGCATGCCATTGTGTACGTGTGAGAGGTAGAGAGAGCAACACATGATTCCGCTAGAGAAGACAGGCTAATAAAGTGGAGTTGAAGCTTAGCTTAGGGAGTCTTGTAGGCAGGAAATCTGTTCTCTGTATTAGGGGAGTCTGGGGGACAGGAAGAGAGAAAGGAGGTGACCCCAAATACCCAAAACTCTGTGTGACTGACTGGGAACACACAGGTAGAGGCGATCCAAGTTTCTTCCTGGCTGCTATCTCTGTGCTAGGGGAGCCTGGAGAAAGATGCAGTTGAACAGTGTGTGTGCGTGTTTTTGTTGTTGTCAGTGATAGGGATGGGGGGGCACTTAATTAAAATAAATAAACAAACAAGTCCTTTTGATACAAGCCAGACCTGAAAAGTTACTCGCCACTGCAAGCCAAAACATACCCACCAGGGCTGAATTTTCACTCGCCATTGGCTAGTGGAGAGTGGAAATTTTGAGCCCTGAACAAATGATAGATGACAGAGACAGGGACCCTGATGTGTGCTGTGGCTGAGGCAGACTGATACTAGAAAAGATAGAGTATTTTGTAGGGATCCAAGGCAAGACATCCCACGCAATCAGTTCTATTGTGTACTTCACAGTACAAACTCACACAGCAGTTGAATAATGTCCAGCGAATTTACAAGTGGTACACGGGTAGGGGGTAGGGTGAAAGGATTACGAGAGTGCAGGGATGCGTGAGTAAAGTGGTAGTCCAAAAAACTGCAGCGTGTGCAATAAATGATGGTGATCCCTCTCCTTCCGAAGAGGATGCAGTTTGTCAAAGTCCCACCAAAAGTTCCACCATCACCAGAACTATTAATAAACCATCTAAAACACTAAATATGACGAGTTACATTCCACTGTTGATGGCATAGTGCAAGGTGTAGCAGCTCAGCCTACAGCTACAACTGACAGTGAGACAAAGAAGAACGAAAACACGTCTCCTGAAAGTACTAGAGAATTTTATGAGAATTCCTCAAAGGGGAGAAGTAAACAGAAGTTGTTGTAGACCTCTACATGCATAGAAGAATATAAAACTAGGGAGGAAGAAGAGGTGGGTGGTGCAGAAGATGACCTAATTACTGATGATGATGATGTTATAAATCTAGAATATATCCCTTCAGCATCCTTCGCTTCCTTAGAAACAGATGAAGTTGAGAGTGAAAGATGATGGCATGGCCAAAAAGTTATCTGAAAGGCAAAAGGTCAATCTTCCACCACTGAATGGAGACCTGAGCTGTCTATAAACTATTCGAGAAAACAATTGGAAAGCCTGGCCCTGGACAAACAAAGATTCCTAAAATACACGCTTCGGCCCTCAGAAGAAGTAATATTGCAATGGGAATTCTTGCAATCGTAGAAAACATAGGCGGAAAAATGGCAAAGATTTCGCAGAAAATTATTGGCAGTGTTGAAAAGGCAGACATTTTATGAATTTTCTATAGGCAGGAATTTTCTTTAAAGGGATAGTAATACTTCGTTTTAACTTTGTTTTATTTTGTAGGCATTAAAAAAACATGAATAATGATATAAGTCTTATCTCTCAAACCTTTATGGTTTGAGAGATATTCACAAGCAAAGTTCCCCCTCCCGCCCCTTTTACCTAGTGTAAGCCATCTCTTCTCAGATGTGAAATCCAGTTCATAGACCAGACAGATAACAGAAGGGGACAATCTTCTTCCTATGAGAACAATGAAAGCCCTGCCCCCCTTGACAAGCTTTTCAGGTTTTTCCCTTATCTTAATTGAAGATTGTCCCTCTCTGCAGTCTACCTGGGCACCTCCCTTCTGAAATGGCTGAGCAGTGTTACATCAGTAAAAGGGGCGGGAGGGGGACACTTTGCTTGTTAATATCTCTTAAACCATAAAGGTTTGAGAGATAAGACTTATATCGTTCTTCATGTTTTTTTAATGCCTACAAAATAAAATAAAGTTAAAACGAAGTATTACTATCCCTTTAAAAAGAAAGGGTAATTTATGTTTTTCCACAAAAATTCCCACTGGAAATGTTTCTGAGTTTTTGCTCATCCCTAATGCTATGGACTGGGACGGAAAATTTCGGGTTTAGTCTGTGACTCCCTCCCCATTGTCCCTTACTTACCCACAGGCATCGTACACACACCAGTCGTAGTACTGCTGGCAGGGCACCTCCTGGTGACAGGCCGCAAACAGCGACTGCAGGAGAATCCCACACTGCTTCCTGGCCCAGGGGACACGATGACTGTTCTCCTGAAATAAACAGGACTGGCGGTGAGGAAGAACTGGACAGGCTGCTCTTACTGTGTGATAAATAAATGACTCATGTCCGATTTACACTAAGACAACGGTAGTCAGTTTTGGTACCACCAGCGGTTACGGACTACAAATCCCATCATCTCCAACCAGCTAGTGGATGTAGTCCTTGGCTGGAGATCCCACAATCGACTACCCCGGGTTAAAGAGAACTCACACTTTATAATAATGACCCCTTTCTTGCTTTACTATGGCCAGAAACTCCTAATGGCCCCTATGAATTTTGTCATTGTACCTTTGTTCAAGAGATAACATCTTCAAGTCAGTCCCGGATACCAGGTCCATGGAGGAGGTCATGACAGTTATTGGCAGGATGCCAGGTCCATGGAGGCGGACATGACAGTTACTGGCAGTATCTCAAGTTCATGGAGGTGGACATGACAGTTACTGGCAGGAATTCAGGTCCATGGGGGCAGACATGAGAGTTATTGGCAGGATATCAGGTCCATGGAGGAGGACATGATAGTTGCAAGCAGGATATCATGTCCATGGAGGCGGACGTGACAGTTACTGGCAGGATGTGAGGTCTATGGGGGCCGACATGACATTTACTGTCAGGATGTCAGGTCCATGGTGTCGGATATGACAGTTACTGCACCCTTTGGTCCTGAAAGGGTTAAGATCACCAAAGCCAGTGAAGAGAGTCTGAGGTAATGTTATCCTGCCAGTAACTGTCATGTTCGCTTCCATGGACAGGACATCCATGATTGACTGGAGATGGTATCTTTTGAAGAATTCATAGGGGGCATTAGGATTTTTTAAACATAGTATAGTGGTGAGGTTATCATTAGGAGGTGTTTGATCTCTTTTAAAGGATAAGTAACATTTTAATATATTGTAAGAAATTCACTGCTGTGTACAACTAGGATACTCCCACGGCTGCTCTGATTCAAAGTCATTACAGTTCAAACTGTCAAGAAGCGGTGAAGTTGTTACAATCACACTGTATGGAGAACTGTAACCAGCAGAGCTGGGCACTCTCAGGGTTTCACCCAAATCTCCGCATGAGAGAGTCCAGTGTTACCTAATTAACCCCTTCTTTAGTCTCCATACTGGTGCCATTTATACCGGAAGGCAGAGGGAGAAGTCCAGCTTGTCTTGTGTGTTCAGGCAGTGAGATCCCTATGTCACCGCATGTTAACCCTTTGAGTGCCAGAGAGCTATCCATCCTATTGCAAAGCAATGGATTGTATACCCCTCTGGCACTCAAAGGATTAATGGTTCATTGCAGACTGTCTGCCACTCTACAGATCTCTGGTTAGACCTCACCTAGACTATTGTATACAGTACTGGAGATCTAGAGTATTGTGTACAGTACTGGGGACCTAGAGTATTGTGTACAGTACCAGAGACCTAGAGTATTGTATACAGTACTGGAGATCTAGACTATTGTGTACAGTACTGGGGACCTAGAGTATTGTGTACAGTACTGGAGACCTAGACTATTGTGTACAGTACCGGAGATCTAGACTATTGTGTACAGTACTGGGGACCTAGACTATTGTATACAGTACTGGAGACCTAGAGTATTGTGTACAGTACAGGAGATCTAGAGTATTGTGTACAGTACTGGAGATCTAGAGTATTGTGTACAGTACTGGGGACCTAGAGTATTGTGTACAGTACCAGAGACCTAGAGTATTGTATACAGTACTGGAGATCTAGACTATTGTGTACAGTACTGGGGACCTAGAGTATTGTGTACAGTACTGGAGACCTAGACTATTGTGTACAGTACCGGAGACCTAGAGTATTGTGTACGGTACTGGGGACCTAGACTATTGTATACAGTACTGGAGACCTAGAGTATTGTATACAGTACTGGAGATCTAGACTATTGTGTACAGTACTGGGGACCTAGAGTATTGTGTACAGTACTGGAGACCTAGACTATTGTGTACAGTACTGGAGACCTAGAGTATTGTGTACGGTACTGGGGACCTAGAGTATTGTATACAGTACTGGAGACCTAGACTATTGTGTACAGTACTGGGGACCTAGAGTATTGTGTACAGTACTGGAGACCTAGACTATTGTGTACAGTACTGGAGACCTAGAGTATTGTGTACGGTACTGGGGACCTAGAGTATTGTGTACAGTACTGGAGACCTAGACTATTGTGTACGGTACTGGGGACCTAGAGTATTGTGTACAGTACTGGAGACCTAGACTATTGTGTACAGTACTGGAGACCTAGACTATTGTGTACGGTACTGGGGACCTAGAGTATTGTATACAGTACTGGAGACCTAGAGTATTGTGTACAGTACTGGAGTCCTAGACTATTGTGTACGGTACTGAGGACCTAGAGTATTGTATACAGTACTGGAGACCTAGAGTATTGTGTACAGTACTGGAGTCCTAGACTATTGTGTACGGTACTGAGGACCTAGAGTATTGTGTACAGTACTGGAGACCTAGAGTATTGTGTACAGTACTGGAGTCCTAGAGTATTGTGTACAGTACTGGAGACCTAGAGTATTGTGTACAGTACTGGAGACCTAGAATATTGTGTACAGTACTGGAGACCCCATCTCCAGAAGGATATAGATACTATAGAGTATTGTGTACAGTACTGGAGACCTAGACTATTGTATACAGTACTGGAGACCTAGAGTATTGTGTACAGTATGGAGACCCCATCTCCAGACGGATATAGATACTCTAGAGAGAATTCAGAGAAGGACTACTAAAATGGTGACTGGTTTACAGGAAAAGACACAGGACAGACTAAAGGATCTGAATATGTATAGATTGGAGGAGAGGAGAGAGAGAGGGGATATGATAGACACATTGAAATACATGAAGGGATTCAACAAAGTGCAGGAGGGAAGTACATTTCAAAGGAGTAAAAATGTTAGGACAAGAGGCCATAGTCTAAAACTAGAGGGACACAGGTTTAGATGTAATGTAAGAAAATTTTACTTCACTGAGAGGGTAGTAGATAAGTGGAATAGCCTACCAGCAGAAGTGGTAGATAAGTGGACTAGCTTACCAACAGAAGTGGTAGATAAGTGGAATAGACTACCAGCAGAAGTGGTAGATAAGTGGAATAGCTTACCAACAGAAGTGGTAGATAAGTGGAATAGACTACCAGCAGAAGTGGTAGATAAGTGGAATAGACTACCGGAAGAAGTGGTAGATAAGTGGAATAGCCAATCATCAGAAGTGGTAGAGGTTAATACAGTGATGGAATATATGCATGGGGTAGGCATAAGGCTGTCCTAAATATAAGACAAGACCAAGGACCAAATAAGGTTTGCTATTTTTACAGTATGAAAAGTGGGAAGACTAAATGGGCCAAACGGTGCTTGTCTGACATCAAATTCTATGTTTCAGTGTGTCTATGTGTTGTTCTACATGCTATTGCTGTTTCCTCTCCATACAAATAAAGTTTGTTTGTATCCAGTCAGCTCTCTGCAGTAAAATAACCAATAAGGTATAAAAACATTCAGAATGAAATGCAATAACTTTTGAATAAGTCATCAGCGGCAAAACTCTTGGTTTTATCAGCAGGAAAAGCTCTGTGTTTTACTGCTCCTTTAAAGGAGCAGTAAACTTTTTTTATGAAAAAATATGTATTGTAGGGATTTTCCTATTGAGTAAAATAAGGGAACTCCCACTGCCGAGTTCTTGCAATTTAAACCCATGTTTGTTTACATTAGCAGTGCCCTCTAGTGGTCGAATTCTAATTAGATTTCCTGTTAGATTCTAATGGAGAGGAAAGTAAGAGACATACACATAGAATGTGATAGAAACTGCCTGTCACTTCCTGTCAGTTAGAACTATCAGGAAGTAATCACACAGTAAATTCACTTCCTGTCAGTTCGAACTATCAGGAAGTAAACACAGTAAATTCACTCCCTGTTAGGGTTGCCACCTTTTCTTCCAAAAAATACCGGCCATGGCATTCCCTCCATAGACTTAACATTGGACAGAAGCCAATTTTTTACCGGCCTGCCGGTAAAATACCGGCTGGCTGGCAACCCTACTTCCTGTCAGTTAGATTTATCAGGAAGTAAACACAGTAAATCCACTTCCTGTCAGTTAGAACTATCAGGAAGTAAACACAGTAAATTCACTTCCTGTCAGAACTATCAGGAAGTAAACACAGTAAATCCACTTCCTGTCAGTTAGAGCTATCAGGAAGTAAACACAGTAAATCCACTTCCTGTCAGTTAGAACTATCAGGAAGTAAAAACAGTAAATTCACTTCCTGGTTATTTAAACTGCTATAATTTTTGAATAAAACATCTGACAGCGACGGGAGTGACCTCGTTTTATTCAGCAGGAAATGCTCTGTAAAATACGAGTTTTCATAAAAAAAGTTTACTGCTCCTTTAAATGAAGGGACGAGAAGGATCTAGATGTGATCGTTGTTATTTCATACCGTGCACGGGTGCTCGAAATCCTCACTCTGCACCTCTGGGCACATGAGGCTCATTCGCCAGCTGTTCCCAAACAGATCGGAGGTGGGTTCAATAATTCCCTGTCTGCTGGTAAAGTCGTTCTCCGTGTCCCCATCAAAGTTCCCGCACAATCCGCTCACACGACCCTGGAAAGCTGGATCCAGTTTGACGTAGACACGGGTCCCTGGAGACATGGCAAAGGGTAACACAAGTATTGCTCATTAAGGGTAGTAACAGGTATTAAAGGGACACAGGCACCAAGGAGAAATACCTGGGTAAATTAACTGCATTACAGGGGAACAAATAACCTGCTAGATAAGATCAGTTATAGCACTTATCAACTGCAATGTAATCTAGGTCTTAAAAGAACAGTAATCCTGTATTTTGACTTTAAATTTTCTGCAACTTCATAACATGTAGTCTAATTGTCGATACTTTTTAGTATTGGGTTTTTTTCATCTTCAGCTACTTTTTATTACAGTTTTATATCCCTGACAGTAAGCTTCCTGGATTTGTGTTCAGAGAGCTTTCCGTCAGGGATTGTGAAAACAGAGATAGTAATACAATGTAAAAAAAAAAAAAAACAATGTAACACTCTCCCTGAAGCACTCAGTGGCCTGTATGGTATAGGCTATTTCTTTACATTGTACCTTTTCCACACTGTATCATTATCCCTGCAAAAAAGGTAAAGCGTCACTGAAAAAAAAGCAACTATTTTTGCAAAGTTGTCTTTGATAAATAGGCACGGTTTCTGGAAAACGTTGTATTAGTGATGATTTAGTGATTTGCATGTGATCGATAAATGCGCCTCTTTGGTTTTCTGTAATGATAGGTCAAGATGTCATCCCCCAGTAGATGTTTCTCACCTCCATCCCACAGGACGCTCAGTCCCAGTTGTGAGATCAGGATGGTGAAGAGTCCGACGCGCTCTAGGACAATCCCATTGCCGCTGTATGTCTTGGGAGGTCTCACAGTGACGCCATTTATTGTCACCTCTTTACCTGCCCGGACACAAAATGATAGATTATTTAACTGTACGTTTTCCGTTGACTGCAATACTCATAATAATCTAAGTGACCAACTTCATACGGATGAAGATTATTTAACTGTACGTTTTCCGTTCTCTGCAATACTCATAATAATCTAAGTGACCAACTTCATACGGATGAAGATTATTTAACTGTACGTTTTCCGTTCTCTGCAATACTCATAATAATCTAAGTGACCAACTTCATACGGATGAAAATTATTTAACTGTACGTTTTCCGTGCACTGCAATACTCATAACAATTTCAGTGACCATCTTTATTACTGATGAAGATTATTTAACTGTCCATTTTCCGTACACTGCAATACTCATAATAATCTAAGTGACCAACCTCATACTGATGAAGATTATTTAACTGTACGTTTTCTGTGCGCTGTAATACTCATAATAATATTCTCAGTGACCATCTTCATACGGATGAAGATTATTTAACTGTACGTTTTCCGTTCGCTGCAATATTCATAATAATAATCTAAGTGACCAACTTCATACGGATGAAGATTATTTAACTGTATGTTTTCCATGCACTGCAATACTCATAATAATCTAAATGACCACCTTCATACGGATGAGATTATATAACTGTATGTTTTCTTTGCACTGCAGTACTCATAATAATTGTAGTGTCCAACTTCAGTAGTGATGAAGATTATTTAACTGTCCGTTTTTCCACACACTGTAATACTCATAATAATCTAAGTGAACACCTTCATACGGATGAAGATTATTTAATTGTACGTTTTCCGTGCACTGCAATACTCACAATAATCTAAGTGACCAACTTCACACAGATGAGATATCTATTTCCTGTGATTGTGTAGCAGACACACAACAATGTCTTGCACCACTCCTCCGCTCCTCAAGGGGATGAAGAATCAGTATTTTTTAATGAAACTAAATAAATGTTAAAGAGGATTTCCTGCTGAGTACAACGCGGCTGGTTGATGTTTCAGTCATTCAGCGAAAAATGTTTTGTCATATTAAACTATAATTTCTATGGTCTATGATTCAAGCCATTCCATAGAATGCATTATATCAAAAATGCCTGTTGTACATCAGTTGGTTCTGTTGTTAATAGTTTGAGATTTAATAACGTTTTAATTAAAAATCTCTCAGCAGTGGGAGTGGCCATGTTTGCGCAGCAGGAAAATCCTATAGCATGTTTGACTTTCCATTAAAAATGTTTACCAGCCCTATAAAGGCAACTATCACAAGAATAGCTCCCTATCATAAGGTTGCCACCCAGCCAGTATTTTTTTGAAGAAAAGGTGGCAACCCTACCCCATCGGCAGATCGGCTCCACCAGGAGCAGTCCTACTGATAAAGCCAGGGCTGTGTTTTACACTCTAACGGAACAATGGGGGGGTGAAAGGAGACGCCCGGAGTCCCTTTCCTGATCCCACGAGAGAAACTGAACCGCCAGGCTCTCTCATATCACAGTTCAGGCTTGTTGGCTCCAGTCCACATAGACCCTAGTTTACCCTTTAAGGACCAGAGGGGTGAACACTTAACCCTTTACAGACCACAATGCATTCCATAGCAATGCGTTGTGCACCCCTCTGGTCCTTAAAATGTTACAGAAGCAGTAAATGTTTTTATGAAAACCTATATGTTATAGGGCTATTCTTGCTGAGTAACAAGATGACACTACCTCTGTTTTATTCAAAAGTTATTACAGTTCAAATTATCAGGAAGTGACTCAGCAGTCTCTGTTCCTTTCTAATGAGAAATGTTGGTCAGTGACTCAGCTCTCTCATGGACAGCAACCAAATAACTGAACTCTGTCTACTAAAGGGCACATTCACTGTAAAAAAAAAAAAAGTTTAAACTGTAATGACTGTGGAACAACTCATCTTATAGCTATGGGAGTTGCCTTTCTTCATGCAACAGGAAAAGTCCTACACTGTATTTTTTTAATAAAATAGGAGTTAAAAGCCCATTTTAAATCAATGGGCATTTGGGTCTTTGTAATGTGCCCCTTACTGTACAGTTTATTTGTGCCATTATTCCTGGGCATCTTCTGTCCCACACTGACCTCTCAGCAGGTGGACAATAGTGTTTCCAATTGTCACCACCACCGATTTGGTGCAGGTGATTCCGCTGGTGCCGCAGGGCACATTCTCCACCGTGACGGTGAAAAGTCCATTATTCTCCCGCGACAACACGTACTGACAGTCCCCGAGGAAGGTGAATGAGCGCCCATCAAAGGTTATATAATGAGGGTCCCCTGTGGCGGTGCAGATTCCGGCACATTGGTGATCTGTGCACGACCAGTGCCGGTTCCGGCACACACTGGAAGAACAGAGGAGATTTCATATAAACAGATGGAAATACCGGAGGTTTGGTGTGCGTTAGAGAGTATGGGTGTGATGCGTCATTCTCACCAGGTATTGCAGTCCTTCACTATAGTCTCATTTGGATGGTAGAGCTTCCCGTGGTGGTGGCAGGGGCAATCCTCAGGAGGAACACACCTGTCCTTCTGTAGGGGGGCACAGACAGCTTGTTAAAAATTCTAATCCATAAAAATAACTATTTAAATGTACTGTTTAACGTTAAAGAGTCAGTCAAAGTCTTTAAAACATATCCCTTGTGAAGTTATTAGTGTTTGATTCTCCCTCCTACCACTCCATCCTCTGCTGTAAGCTAAGGAGCTGACACCGTGGCTCCACCAACGAACCTAGGGATGCCATAGCAAACATACCCATTTGAACAGAGCAAGATGGAAAATGCCTCTTTATAAATCATATTACTTTGTCCTAAGCTGTATTGTATGTTGTGTTCAGAACATAGTAAAATTGTTTACACAGAAGCAATTTCAGTCTTGTCTTCTCAACAGGCAGTGCTGCCATGGCAACCCTAGCTGCGTTGGTTGGCCGTCCGTGTCAGTTCCTTCACAGTCAGAGAAAGGGGAGTGAAGGGAGAGAATAAAACTATAATAACTTCAGAAGGGCTGTAAGTAAAATCCTGTGACTGACAGCAGTCAAACTCTTAAAGTGATAGTAATGTTTCAGAAAAACAGCGGCTCCAATTAATCTTCATAGCAATTGAGTCATAGAGAGCGTTCTTTCAATACTGTCAGAGTTGTAGTACAAGAGTAATTGAATGATAAAGAATCCCCTCCTGCCCCTTTTACCTAGTGTAAGTCATCTCTTCTCAGATGTGGAATCCAGTCCATAGACCAGACAGATAACAGGGGACAATCTTCTTCCTATGAGAACAATGAAAGCCCTGCCCCCCTTGACAAGCTTTTCAGGTTTTTCCCTTATCTTAATTGAAGATTGTCCCTCTCTGCAGTCTACCTGGGCACCTCCCTTCTGAAATGGCTGAGCAGTGTTACATCAGTAAAAGGGGCGGGAGGGGGACACTTTGTCATTGAATTACTCTTGTACTACAACTCTGACAGAATTGAAATAACACTCTCCAAAGTCCAAATACTATGATGATTAATTAGAGCTGCTTTTATTATGAAACATTACTGTCCCTTTAAATGATAAGCAATGCTGAACAGTACATTTATGTAAAGCCATTTTCAAGCATTACTGTCCCATTTATCCGTATCTGTCCCTTCTCGGTGTCCACAGAGAAACACACAGAATTATAGATACACTGGTTTATAGGAAAAAGTGGAATAATGTTGGGGCAAAATAACTGCACAATATTGTTAATATTAACCTCTTAGATACAACACTTTAGCATCCAAGGACTTAAAGGGCAAGTAACGCTTGGACGGTTTCACCTTCTGATTAAAACAAGGGCAAGCCTGCATGCATACACACACACACTTATACACACACACACTTATACACACACACACTTATACACACACACAATACCCATATACACACAAACACAATATACACTCACAAACGATACATACAATACACGCACACAATACATGCAAGACACCCAATGTTGTGAAATGCGTATTCAGTTTTGCATAATGCATTTAATGTATTGCAATTTGCCTATTGCTTTTTATGTAATGTGTTTTGCAAAATGCATTTGTGTATTTTATAATACTTTTTCATAATTTTTTTGCAGATTGCATAATGCATTTTGTGCAATGATTTTTGCGTAATGCATTTTGCATTATGTGTGCTGCATATTGCGTAATGAGTTTTGCATATTGCATTTTGTATAATGTATTGTGTTTATTGTATTTGTGTGCACACAAACACAATACACACAGACACAATATACACACAATACATACAATGTACACAAAGCACAATACACACATATACACACAATACAAATAATATATACACACAGTACATACACAAAAACACACGCAATACATACACACAGACAATACATGCACTCATAAGCATGCAACACACAAAACACAACACGCAAAACAGATTACTCATTAAGCAAAACAAAATTATACAAAATGCAATATGCAAAACTCATTATGCAATATGCAAAATACATATTGCAAAATACATTACGCAAAAATCATTACACAAAATGCATTATGCAATCTGCAAAAAAATTATGAAAAACGCATTACAAAATACGCAAATGCAATCTGCAAAACGCATTACATGAAAAGCAATAGGCAAAATGCAATACATAAAATGCGTTATGCAAAACTCAGTATGCATTACACAACACTCAATATGCAACATGCGTTATGCACAACTAAATATGCATTATGAAAAACACAATACACACAAAAAAATAATAGGCATAACGCAACACACAAAACGCATTAGGCAAAAACGCATTACAAAAAGTGCAATACACAAAATGCTTTATGCAATACGCAAAATTCAATAAGCAAAACGTATATCACAAAAAGCATTAGGCAGAAAAATAGCCATTACACAAAAAGCAACAGGCAAAATGCAATATACGAAAAGCATTACACAATACGCAAAAAGAAATATGCAAAACGTATTACGCAAAACACACATGCACACATGCTCTAGCTCCTGCACGCTCTCACATGCTCTCACCCACTCTCACTTGCTCAATCACACTCATGTACTCGCACACACGCACACTCACTGATGGGGAGTTGTGTAATGCAGTACTTTGCAATGTGTTGCACAACTTCTTGGAGCTGAAAGCACTGAAAATGTAACAATCCAGTCATTAAGAACATTGTCTCCTTTCTGGATTTACCTGGATGTAAACCGTCCTACACGTAAATCCACTTTTAATATTATGAATTGTGAATCCAAATTAAATCACAAGTCTTTCTATTTTGCGTTTTTCAAACACATTTTTAGCAAACACTGAGAATTACAGTGGATATTATATTATTATCAATACTGTTAATATTACATATAATTTACAATTTTACAGAGCATTTCCTGCTGAATAAAACAAGGTCACTCCCATCTCTGTCAGATGTTTTATTCAAAAATTATAGCAGTTTAAATAATCAGGAAGTGAATTTACTGTGTTTACTTCCTGATAGTTCTAACTGACAGGAAGTGACTTTACTGTGTTTACTTCCTGATAGTTCTAACTGACAGGAAGTGAATTTACTGTGTCTACTTCCTGATAGTTCTAACTGATAGGAAGTGAATTTACTGTGTTTACTTCCTGATAGTTCTAACTGACAGGAAGTGACTTTACTGTGTTTACTTCCTGATAGTTCTAACTGACAGGAAGTGAATTTACTGTGTTTACTTCCTGATAGTTCTAACTGACAGGAAGTGAATTTACTGTGTTTACTTCCTGATCGTTCCTGATAGTTCTAACTGACAGGAAGTGACAGGCAGTTTCTATCACATTCTAAGGAGAACTGTATGTCTCTGACTTTCCTCTCCATTAGAATCTGCCAGGAAATCTAATTAGAATTTGACAACTAGGGGGCACTGCTAATGTAAAAATACATGGGTTTAAACTGTAATAACTCTGGAAATATAAATTTCTCGGCAGTGGGAATACCCTTATTTTACTCAATAGGAAAATCCCTACAATATATATTTTTTCATAAAAAAAGTTTACTTTAAAGTCTAATGCTGGCAGAGCGTGCGTGCCAGTAGACTGTACAGAGATCATACACTGTAATACATACCATCAGGGCAGCCGCTGGCATTAGAGCCTAGCACCATGTGGCTGCACTGACACATTCGTACATACACCCAAGGGAGATTCCCAAGAAGACTGGCACAAACTGACCAGAAGCACCGTGCCCTCTGGGCACACACATCCGTCCACAGTGTCCGAGCAGGTCCCATTCAGGTCCAGGTCCTCGCAGGTGAGCAGACAGGAGCCAAAGGCGTACACCATGTTCCCTGGGCAGAAGGCGGCTTCAGGACAGCTGGTCTGTGTGCAGTTCCACACGGCGTTCTCACACACGCTGCAACCACAAGGGGGCGATATGAACCTAACATTACCATTCATTTAAATGGTGCCTCTAAATCCCTTACAGTACTGGGCCTCCCTCAGATTCAAAGAGTTTATTTAACCCTTTGATTGCCAGGGGGCGCAATGCTTTGCCTTTACATACAAGGCCCATAGAAACGTTATAACAGATAACAACCGGTCAACCCATTTCCTTATCCAGATGCAATATTCAGTCTTCCATAGATCTCACAATAGTTTTACTGTATGTCTGTCCCATAGAATAACATAGGAACTGGAGAGTTTATCACAGTGGAGAAGTGATCTCCTCTTTATCACACCTTAGTACATCTCCCCTGTAGTCTATAACTAAATCTCTCCCATATAATAACATAGGAACTGGAGAGTTTATCACAGTGGAGAAGTTATCTCCTCTTTATCACACCTTAGTACATCTCCCCTGTAGTCTATAACTAAATCTCTCCCATAGAATAACATAGGAACTGGAGAGTTTATCACACTGGAGAAGTTATCTCCTCTTTATCACACCTTAGTACATCTCCCCTGTAGTCTATAACTAAAGATCTCCCATAGAATAACATAGGAACTGGAGAGTTTATCTCACTGGAGAAGTTATCTCCTCTTTATCACACCTTAGTACATCTCCCCCTGTAGTCTATAACCAAAGATCTCCTATAGAATAACATAGGAACTGGAGAGTTTATCTCACACCTATAGAATAACATAGGAACTGGAGACTTTATCACGCTGGAGAAGTTATCTCCTCTTTATCACACCTTAGTACATCTCTCCTGTAGTCTATAACTAAAGATCTTCCATAGAATAACATAGGAACTGGAGAGTTTATCTCACTGGAGAAGTTATCTCCTCTGTATCACACCTTAGTACATCTCCCCTGTAGTCTATAACTAAAGATCTCCCATAGACTAACATAGGGACTGGAGAGTTTATCTCACTGGAGAAGTTATCTCCTCTTTATCACACCTTAGTACATCTCCCCTGTAATCTATAACTAAAGATCTCCCATAGAATAACATAGGAACTGGAGAGTTTATCTCACTGGAGAAGTTATCTCCTCTTTATCACACCTTAGTACATCTCTCATGTAGTCTATAACTAAATCTCTCCCATAGAATAACATAGGAACTGGAGAGTTTATCTCACTGGAGAAGTTATCTCCTCTTTATCACACCTTAGTACATCTGCCCCTGTAGTCTATAACTAAAGATCTCCCATAGAATAACATAGGAACTGGAGAGTTTATCTCACTGGAGAAGTTATCGTCTCTTTATCACACCTTAGTACATCTCCCCTGCAGTCTATAACTAAAGATCTCCCATAGAATAACATAGGAACTGGAGAGTTTATCTCACTGGAGAAGTTATCTCCTCTTTATCACACCTTAGTACATCTCCCCTGTAGTCTATAACTAAATATCGCCCATAGAATAACATAGGAACTGGAGAGTTTATCTCACTGGAGAAGTTATCTCCTCTTTATCACACCTTAGTACATCTCCCCTGTAATCTATAACTAAAGATCTCCCATAGAATAACATAGGAACTGGAGAGTTTATCTCACTGGAGAAGTTATCTCCTCTTTATCACACCTTAGTACATCTCCCCTGTAGTCTATAACTAAATATCGCCCATAGAATAACATAGGAACTGGAGAGTTTATCTCACTGGAGAAGTTATCTCCTCTTTATCACACCTTAGTACATCTCCCCTGTAATCTATAACTAAAGATCTCCCATAGAATAACATAGGAACTGGAGACTTTATCACGCTGGAGAAGTTATCTCCTCTTTATCACACCTTAGTACATCTCTCCTGTAGTCTATAACTAAAGATCTTCCATAGAATAACATAGGAACTGGAGAGTTTATCTCACTGGAGAAGTTATCTCCTCTTTATCACACCTTAGTACATCTCTCCTGTAGTCTATAACTAAAGATCTCCCATAGACTAACATAGGGACTGGAGAGTTTATCTCACTGGAGAAGTTATCTCCTCTTTATCACACCTTAGTACATCTCCCCTGTAATCTATAACTAAAGATCTCCCATAGAATAACATAGGAACTGGAGAGTTTATCTCACTGGAGAAGTTATCTCCTCTCTATCACACCTTAGTACATCTCTCATGTAGTCTATAACTAAATCTCTCCCATAGAATAACATAGGAACTGGAGAGTTTATCTCACTGGAGAAGTTATCTCCTCTTTATCACACCTTAGTACATCTGCCCCTGTAGTCTATAACTAAAGATCTCCCATAGAATAACATAGGAACTGGAGAGTTTATCTCACTGGAGAAGTTATCGTCTCTTTATCACACCTTAGTACATCTCCCCTGCAGTCTATAACTAAAGATCTCCCATAGAATAACATAGGAACTGGAGAGTTTATCTCACTGGAGAAGTTATCTCCTCTTTATCACACCTTAGTACATCTCCCCTGTAGTCTATAACTAAATATCGCCCATAGAATAACATAGGAACTGGAGAGCTTATCTCACTGGAGAAGTTATCTCCTCTTTATCACACCTTAGTACATCTCCCCTGTAATCTATAACTAAAGATCTCCCATAGAATAACATAGGAACTGGAGAGTTTATCTCACTGGAGAAGTTATCTCCTCTTTATCACACCTTAGTACATCTCTCATGTAGTCTATAACTAAATCTCTCCCATAGAATAACATAGGAACTGGAGAGTTTATCTCACTGGAGAAGTTATCTCCTCTTTATCACACCTTAGTACATCTCTCATGTAGTCTATAACTAAATCACTCCCAAAAAATAATATAGGAACTGTAGAGTTTATCTCACTGGAGAAGTTATCTCCTCTTTATCACACCTTAATAATCTCTCCTATAGTCTATAACTAAAGCTCTCCATTTGATAACATAGGAACTGGAGAGTTTTTCACACTGAAGAAGTTATCTCCTCTTTATCACATCTTAGTACATCTCCCCTGCAGTCTATAACTAAAGCTTTCCCATAGAATAACATAGGAACTGGAGAGTTTTTCATACTGAAGAAGTTATCTCCTCTTTATCATACCTTAGTACATCTCTCATGTAGTCTATAACTAAATTTTTCCCAGAAAATAATATAGGAACTGTAGCGTTTATCTCACTGGAGAAGTTATCTCATCTTTATCACACCTTAGTACATCTACACTATAGTCTATAACTTAAGATCTCCCATAGAATAACAAAGGAACCGGAGAGTTTATCTCACTGGAGGAGTTATCTCCTCTTTATCACACCTTAGTACATCTCCCCTGTAGTCTATAACTAAAGATCTCCCATATAATAACATAGGGACTAGAGAGTTTATCTCACTGGAGGAGTTATCTCCTCTTTACAACACCTTAGTACAGTGGTTCTCAACTCCTGTCCTCAGGACCCATTAACAGGCCAGGATTTGATGATTTCCTTGTTAGAGCACAGGTGAGTTATTCAATGTGAATGAGCCTCTGATCACCACACCTGTTCTCTAGCAGAGAAATCCCTGGCCTGTTAGTGGGTCCTGAGGACAGGAGTTGAGAACCATTGCCTTAGAACATGTCCCCTGTAGTCTATAACTAAAGATCTCCCATAGAATAACATAGGAACTGGAGAGTTTATCTCACTGGAGAAGTGATCTCCTCTTTATCACACCTTAGTACATCTCCCCTGTAGTCTATAACTAAAGATCTCCCATAGAATAACATAGAAACTGGAGTGTTTATCACACTGGAGAAGTTATCTCCTCTTTATCACACCTTAGTACATCTCCCCCTGTAGTCTATAACTAAAGATCTCCCATAGAATAACATAGGAACTGGAGAGTTTATCTCACTGGAGAAGTGATCTCCTCTTTATCACACCTTAGTACATCTCCCCTGTAGTCTATAACTAAAGATCTCCCATAGAATAACATAGAAACTGGAGAGTTTATCACACTGGAGAAGTTATCTCCTCTTTATCACACCTTAGTACATCTCCCCTGTAGTCTATAACTAAAGATCTCCCATAGAATAACATAGGAACTGGAGAGTTTATCTCACTGGAGAAGTTATCTCCTCTTTATCACACCTTAGTACATCTCCCCTGTAGTCTATAACTAAAGATCTCCCATAGAATAACATAGGAACTGAAGACTCTAAATTAACCCTTTGAATGCAACACATTGCATTGCGTGCCCTTCTGGCACTCAAAAGGTTAAAACTATTATTTATATCATAATGATGTGTCTTTGTGACTGATGATTAACCCTTCTGACCCTCAAAGACATAAATGTTTCATCTATAAGGTTTGAGCATACTAAGTGTGAACAGTCTGTGCTCCATTTATTAAATCAGATCTTAGAAGATAAAAAAACGACACCTGATATATTTAACTTCTGGAGGACCAGAAGAGTGTGTAATGCATTCCTTTCTAGTGCACCGCACACCTGTCTTGTCCTCAAGGAGTTAATGACACTCAGCGGCGGAGTGCAGCCATGTAACATGAGTTGTAGACAATGATACGGGTCCATCTCTGAACACTGCTGCACTGTATTTCATTACAGGAGAAGAGGTCACGTGGTAAAGATATTCAATGAAATCAACCTATCCTGTGGGCCAAAACAAACAGGTCATAGGGTGATTTCATCAGACATCTCCTACCACTGCATCCATCAGTGTGAGAGAACGGAGGATAACAGGTCCGGCTGAGAGCAGGTTACTCATGGGAAGAGGTATTCATCACCTGTATCCTATCTCCACATCCATTAATATGATAGAACAGAGGAGAACAGGTCTGGCCTAGAGCAGGTTAGTCATGGGAAGAGGTATTCATCAGATGTATCCTATCTCCATATCCATTAATATGAGAGAACAGAGGAAAACAGGTCCGGCTGAGAGCAGGTTAGTCATGGTAGAAGGTGTAAGTCATATGTATCCTACCACCACATCCATTATTATGAGATAACAGAGGAAATCAAGACTTGCTGGGAGCAGGTTAGTCATGGTAATAGGTATTCATCAGATGTATCCTACCACTACATCCATTAATATGAGAGAACAGAGGAGAAGAGGTCTGGCCTAGAGCAGGTTAGTCATGGTAATAGGTATTCATCAGATGTATCCTACCACCACATCCATTAATATGAGAGAACAGAGGAGAAGAGGTCTGGCCTAGAGCAGGTTAGTCATGGTAATAGGTATTCATCAGTATGAGAGGACAGAGAAGAACAAGTAAAAGTGCAAACAGCCCAATCCTAGTCAATGATTAACATCTCCTACCTTCCCATTCATTAGTATGGAGGGGAACAGGGTCTAGTACAAGGCTATGGGATCTTTGTCTGTCTATCTCTTCGAGATTATAACTCCTATCATCCCCAAACAGCCATCTTCTGGTTGGGTATGATAAAGGTAGTAGTGTCCAACAGAGGGATAGTACACGCAGTCTAGTCCCAGCCAATGTTAATCCTTCAAATATCTCCCACCACCAGAACAACCATTTATATTGGGGAACAGAGGAGAACTAGCCCAATGCCATGCAACCCATGGACTAACAAGGGGTTTTATCAGATATTTTCTACAGTTATACCCATAAATACGAAGGGCAGAAGAGACAACATTGAAAAATAGCATAATCATCATAGGCCCAGCACCCAGACCTAACCAAGCGATTCCCAGGTTGGACATTCATAGCCAGGTAACATTTCATCTACTCAAACCAACCTACCAGCTCTTGCAGTACTCCTGGATCTTGCTCCCAGGTTGATGAGTCTGAGCCCCGTGATGACACTGACACATGGCTGGCTGGACACACTGCCCACTGTCATCTAGCACCAGGCCCTCTGGACAGTTGCATCCAGCCACACAACCTTCAATCTCCTGACAGGATCCAGTATCTGCAATGCGGAGGTCAGCACACGTCTTCCTGCAGGGAGCAGAGCACTCCATATACACCTGACCTCCGGTACACTGGATTGCTACAGGAGAGAAGATAGGGATTTATACATGTACACCTGTCCTCCGGTGCACTGATCGCTACAGGAGAGAAGAGAGGGATTTATACATGTACACCTGTCCTCCGGTGCACTGATCACTACAGGGGAGAAGAGAGGGATTTATACATGTACACCTGTCCTCTGGTGCACTGTTCGCTACAGGAGAGAAGAGAGGGATTTATACGTGTACACCTGCCCTCCGGTGCACTGATAACTACAGGAGAGAAGAGAGGGATTTATACATGTACACCTGTCCTCCGGTGCACTGATCACTACAGGAGAGAAGAGAGGGATTTATACATGTACACCTGTCCTCCGGTGCACTGATCGCTACAGGAGAGAAGAGAGGGATTTATACATGTACACCTGTCCTCCGGTGCACTGATCACTACAGGAGAGAAGAGAGGGATTTATACATGTACATCTGTCCTCCGGTGCACTACAGGAGAGAAGAGAGGGATTTATACATGTACACCTGTCCTCCGGTGCACTGATCACTACAGGAGAGAAGAGAGGGATTTATACATGTACACCTGTCCTCCGGTGCACTGATCACTACAGGAGAGAAGGGAGGGATTTATACATGTACACCTGTCCTCCGGTGCACTGATCACTACAGGGGAGAAGAGAGGGATTTATACATGTACACCTGTCCTCCGGTGCACTGATCACTACAGGGGAGAAGAGAGGGATTTATACATGTACACCTGTTCTCCGGTGCACTGATCACTACAGGGGAGAAGAGAGGGATTTATACATGTACACCTGTCCTCTGGTGCACTGATCGCTACAGGAGAGAAGAGAGGGATTTATACATGTACACCTGTCCTCCAGTGCACTGATCACTACAGGAGAGAAGAGAGGGATTTATACATGTACACCTGTCCTCCGGTGCACTGATCGCTACAGGAGAGAAGAGAGGGATTTATACATGTACACCTGTCCTCCAGTGCACTGATCGTTACAGGAGAGAAGAGAGGGATTTATACATGTACACCTGTCCTCCAGTGCACTGATCACTACAGGAGAGAAGAGAGGGATTTATACATGTACACCTGTCCTCCAGTGCACTGATCACTACAGGAGAGAAGAGAGGGATTTATACATGTACACCTGTCCTCCGGTGCACTGATCGCTACAGGAGAGAAGAGAGGGATTTATACATGTACACCTGTCCTCCAGTGCACTGATCGCTACAAGAGAGAAGAGAGGGATTTATACATGTACACCTGTCCTCCGGTGCACTGATCGCTACAGGAGAGAAGAGAGGGATTTATACATGTACACCTGTCCTCCAGTGCACTGATCGTTACAGGAGAGAAGAGAGGGATTTATACATGTACACCTGTCCTCCGGTGCACTGATCACTACAGGAGAGAAGAGAGGGATTTATACATGTACACCTGTCCTCCAGTGCACTGATCACTACAGGGGAGAAGAGAGGGATTTATACATGTACACCTGTCCTCCGGTGCACTGATCACTACAGGAGAGAAGAGAGGGATTTATACATGTACACCTGTCCTCCGGTGCACTGATCATTACAGGAGAGAAGAGAGGGATTTATACATGTACACCTGCCCTCCTGTGCACTGGATCACTACAGGGGAGAAGAGAGGGATTTATACATGTACACCTGTCCTCCGGTGCACTGATCGCTACAGGAGAGAAGAGAGGGATCTATACATATACACCTGTCCTCCGTTTCACTGATCACTACAGGGGAGAAGAGAGGGATTTATACATGTACACCTGTCCTCCGGTGCACTGATCGCTACAGGAGAGAAGAGAGGGATTTATACATGTACAACTGCCTTCCTGCTGAGTAAAATAAGGACACTCCAACTGCTCTCAATTGTTTTATTCAATTGTGGCAACAGCTCAAATTGTTAGAAAGTGACAGAGTGATTACTTCCTGAAAGTTGTAACCAACAGGAAGTGACTCCGCAGTTTCAATCGCGTTCTATAGGGAACTGTTTTCCAGTGACTCACCTTTCTAGAGAATTCAACATAATGGCTAATTGGCATCTGACCACTAGAAGGCACTGTCAACGTAAAAAAAAAAGTGTTCAATCTATAATAATTGACGTTATGGATCTCTCAGCCGTGGGGGACCCTTGTTTTACTCATCAGGAAAAGCCCTACAAGATATGTATTTTTTCATAGTAAAAATGTACTTTAAAATTCAAGGTGACAGTTCCATATTAAATCAATTTGAATTTGGGGAATGTTTATTTGCTACCCAGTGGGATGTTGCTTTATATTTGGCAGATAATCCCTTTAATATAGGAGAACATATGAATATATCCTTCTGCGGGGCTAACGTGAATATTACTGAGCTGCACCGGTTACCGTGTGGCATGCACCGTGCATTTTACATAGATTTCTCCATCATGGTTCCACTTTTGTCTTTGTGCACATGTAACGGTACAAATCCGTCCGTGAAGGGATGGGGTACTTTGACTTACGACAGAACGTCTGGTTTCTCCAGGACACAGCAGCTCCCTCCTGGGCACATTGCCTGGCGTAGGCGGACACGGCGCTGCACTGGCAGGTCTTGCTGGGTGAACAGCCGCACACATCGAACAGACAGAGCTGGTGAAACGGCTCCCACTGCACCAAGTGATGGCAAGGCTGTTGGGGAGGCACACAGAGCAGGAGGGGGTGAATAGGGTAAGTGCCACCTAGGAATAGTGGTACTTAAAGAATAGTAACACTTAAAATGTAAAAAAAAACATATATTGTATGGTTTATCATCTTGAGTAAAATAAGCCCCTTCCCCCCACAATGGTGAGAGATGTTTTATTCAAAGGTTGGCGCAGCTCAATCTTAAATTGTTTATATGCAATATATCAGTGGCCTGAAATGTTACAGTGGCGCTGTTGTTACACCATCCTATGGACAGCTCTGGTTGGTTGACCATAAACCTTCATAGGGAGGTGTAGCAGCAGCACCACTGTAACATTTCTGGTCACTGAGATATTGCACTTAATTCAAGTCTGAGCTGTGATAACATTTGAAAATATATATATTGTAGGGTTTATCCTCCTGAGTAAAACAAGGGCACATCTCCGCAGTACGGGTGTCCTTGTTTTACTCGGGAGGATAAACCCTACAATATATATTTGGTGCCCTTGTTTTACTCAGGAGGATAAACCCTACCATATATATTTTTATATTCTAGGTATAACTATCCATTTAAAGAAATAAATAACAGAACACTATTTATCTTATTCTGAGCAGAAAATACTATTGTAAGTAATGTAGTGATACCTGAAATATGGCGCTGCTGATCACTGCACACGCAACGTCAGCAAAGTCCCTGCGCTGGGTGTATGTCCCACAGGGGTCAAAGGTGAAGGGTCCCACGTCCGGACAGTTACCAGAGGCCTTAAATTTGTTGGCAAAAGAAGTGCTGCTGGTCTCAATGTCGCCCTCCGGAGTGGTGAAGTCGTCATTCTGATTCCAGTTGTACGTCCCACATAATCCCCTCACCTGAAGGTCAAGAAGAGGAATCAGGGTCAGGGACCATCAGTCTGCAGTGTTTGTTTTATAAACAGCCTACAATTGGGCCTGTCACCTTAAATTCAGGTTTGTACATCTGAACACTTGATTCAAACCGTCTCTGTGTTATGGGAACCAAACGCCCAGCAGATACGCAGGTAGGAGATATTGATACTTTTTCAGGGTAGCACTGCACTTCATTCAGGATCTGTTCTGTGCTGAGTTAATCCTTAAAGATCCAGATGAGACATGCAAAACATTGCCAGGCTATGAGTTGCACACCTCTCTGCTCCTTAAAGAGTTAACTAGCAGTGAATGAGGATTTCTCTTTTATTACTGACAATGGAGTATATTTCAGTGCAGCTCCGTATGTAATAAAGGACAGTGCTGAACTGACAGCTTAATTAGTATACAGTGCCGCAGTGACAGCCTAACTACAATACAGTGCTGGAGAGACAGCTTAATTACAATACAATGCTGCAGTGACAGCTTAATTAGCTTACAGTGCTGCAGTGGCAGTCTCATTAGTGTGCAGTGCTGCAGTGACAGTTTAGCATATAGTGCTACAGTGACAGCCTGATTAGTGTACAGTGCTACAGTGATAGCCTGATTAGTGTACAGTGCTACAGTGACAGCCTGATTAGTTTACATTACTGCAATGACAGCCTCATTAGTGTATAGTGCTGCAGTGACACCCTCATTAGCTTGCAGAGCAACAGTGATAGCTTAATTAGCATGCAGTGCTGCAGTGACAGCCTGATTAGTGTACAGTGCTGCATTGACAGATTAATTAGCATGCAGTGCTGCAGTGACACCCTCATTAGTGTACAGTGCTGCATTGACAGCTTAATTAGCATGCAGTGCTGCAGTGACACCCTCATTAGCTTGCAGAGCAACAGTGACAGCTTAATTAGCATGCAGTGCTGCAGTGACACCCTCATTAGCTTGCAGAGCAACAGTGATAGCTTAATTAGCATGCAGTGCTGCAGTGACACCCTCATTAGCTTGCAGAGCAACAGTGATAGCTTAATTAGCATGCAGTGTTGCAGTGACAGCCTGATTAGTGTACAGTGCTACAGTGACAGCTTAATTAGCATGCAGTGCTGCAGTGACACCCTGATTAGTGTACAGTGCTGCATTGACAGCTTAATTAGCATGCAGTGCTGCAGTGACACCCTGATTAGTGTACAGTGCTGCATTGACAGCTTAATTAGCATGCAGTGCTGCAGTGACACCCTGATTAGTGTACAGTGCTGCATTGACAGCTTAATTAGCATGCAGTGCTGCAGTGACACCCTGATTAGTGTACAGTGCTGCAGTGACAGCCTCATTAGTGTATAGTACTGTAGTGACATCCTCATTAGCTTGCAGTGCTGCAGTGACAGCCTGATTAGTGTACAAAAAAATATTTATTGTACTGACTTTCCTGCTGCGTAAAACAAGGCTATGACCAGACCTGGGGGATGATTCATTCAAAGGTTATTACTGCTCAAACTCTCACAAGGAGCTGGAGCTGATGCTATCACATTCTATAGAGATGAATAACTTGAGACTCAGCTCTCCCATGCAATGTAATAGAAAGGCCTGTGTAGACACCAGGCAGAAATGTAAAAGGGAAGAAAGTTTGAACTGCAATAACTTTTGAATGAAGCCACTTAGCAGCACCTGAGAAGTCACTATCCCCAAAAACAAACTGCTGGATTAGTTCATTCACAGTGTGAGCTTGTCACAGTTCTTGTTTATTTTGCTTCCCAGTGGGTGAGGGTATCTATGGAATGGGCCCTCGCTCTCTTTTTGCCTAAAGAAGTTCGGCTGCACCTCTCTGATGAGGGTCACTAAAGGCTGAAACGTGTGTCTGAAGTCTTGCTGATTCTTTCACGCAGAGGAATTCTCCTGACACTTCCAATCCAGACTCTGTGGGTAGGACCAGATGGATATGAACGTACAAGTTTCTTCTTATATATTGTAAAAACAAAAGCAGAAGCAGAAACATCCCACAGCGCTGAACGCACCATAATAAATATATGTGGTGAATAAATAAAATAGTGTTAAATAACTGAAATCTAGATAGCAGCAAGGAATGAGGGGGTCCTCCAATCCCCCCAAGAAACATTGGGCCGAAACCCAAAGTGCACATACAAGACAAAGAACAGACCTGCGCTCCTCCACACCAATGTGTAAATGTGTGCCCTGACTTAGGCATATATAATAAAAATGTGTATATATGTGTCCTGACCTAGATATATATACTAGACTATTAAAGAGTGAGAATTTAGTCCATCATTTGGCCAAAGAATGTAAGCTTGCCAACCCCGTCAAGGTATCTCAAGTTCTGGCAAGTACCTACACTACTGCACCATTAATTCCTATCTAGCATTAAAATAAATTACAATTCTAAGTCTGAAGAAGCAGCTGAAGATGTTATAAGGAAACGAGTACCTAATTCTATAACACAGTGTATGCAATTAAAAACAAAAGAACACACTACTAATTTAAAAGGTGTAAGAGAGGACTTGCCTGGTATAAAACTTCTTTGGTCAGGACACATATGTACACATTTTTATTATGTACTAGCAGAAGCCCTGCTCTGCACTGCCTGATCACCTCTCTGCCATTGTTCCATTTTCCCAGCAAGTCAGCATCCTGCCTGCTGATTGGTTAGAAACCAGCTCACTTGTAGTATTTGGCAGGGCTGTGCAGGGTCACAGACAGGGAATGAAGAAGCTGCATAATACAGATTGGACCATGGCCTTCCAGCTGTAGGTTGAACATAGTTCCCATCATCCTCAGCTGCTCAGTGTGTGTGTGTGTGTGTATATGTGTGTATGTGTCTGCCAGTGTGTGGGGGGCATGTGTGTGTGTCTGTGGTGTAGGAGTGAGTGGCAGCCATTTTTTTTTCAGCCTTAGATAGTGGTGGGCGGGCTGGATAGTGAGGGTGGGCCACAAATCACACCCCCATTGAATCACCCAATGGGAGCAGTAATCCTCTTTACTGCCCCCCTGGGTGTGTTTTGCCAGGCACAAAGTCTTCTTTTATATATATAGACTAGTTGAAGAGCCCGTTACACGGGCCACAGTGCCACTGCCAGCCGGTCGCAGGGCAGTCATGCACAGTAGAGACTACCCACACCGCGGCTGATATAGAGCTGGAAGCTCCGAAGGAGCGTCCAGCTCTGTATCAGCCACGGCGCGGGCAGTCTCCACCGCGTGTGACTGCTCTGCGACCGGCTGGCACTGTATCAGCAGCGGCGTGGGCAGTCTCTACTGCGCCTGAGTGCGTCGTTACACATGTTTTAGTGAATTATTATATAGGATGCCTAAGTCATGGCACACATTTACACATTGGTATAGAGGAGCGCAGGCCTGTTCTTTGTCATATACATTGTGCCCAGCTCTTCTGAGAAAGAGGTGGTTACAAACCACAAACCCATCAGAATTAGGCCCTTTATTTTATAATACATTATGTTATCCTGTGAGAGTTGCTTTAATGAATGATTGTGTGGATATTAACACAAGAAAATAGCCGCCTTCTTTCTTTGCATCTCATCTGGAAATATACTGTGTCCTGAGCGCAGGAGACTCTCTGCATGCTGGTCTGTCAGGCAATGATCTAGTCCTGAGAATATTATTGTTCTATCGATCTTTCTACAGAGTTACACTATTGGGCCCCTCTTTCCTCTTGTTTTTTTTTTCTATGTCCTTTGCCGCTTGGGAGAGCGAATGTAGAGGCGCATCACATTGAAGTTACATTACCCTGAATATGGGGAAAGCCGTTTGTGGGGTACCTTTTCGGTCCCAGGATGTTCAGTCGCTGTGACATAAAATAGTAGGATCCTTGAGACTATATTGGTGAGTATTCACTCATGAGGTGTTTGGTGGGGGTGTCAGACAGCCGTTTGATTGTGCTCAAGGGGCACCCCTGGAATTCTCCCTTGTCTTCTTCTACATGGGAGTGATAAACGTGAATGAGGAGCACCTGAGGGGTCACCGCACCCCAGAATAAATTACCATGTCTTACTCATTCTGAGTGAGTGCTCCTCATCTCCATTTTTTGTTTTTTATTGAATATTTTAACTCTTTAAAGACCAGAGGGGTGTGAAATGCATTGCAAAACAATGCATTGCACACAGACCTCTGGTCTTTAAACAGTAAATAATAAACATATTTTCTGGGAGCTATAGGTCTGTTGTAAGTTGTAAATTATTCTGTTGCATTATATGGAAGAGGTGAGTCACTGACAGCAGTTCGCAAGAGAATGTGAGAGTGACAGCTGTGTCATTTCCTGACAGTTTGATCATCCAGGTAGTAATCATGCTGTCGCTCAGTCCCTGACAGTTCTAACTGTTATAACTTTTGAACAAAACAACTGACAGCAGTGGACATATCCTTATTTTACTCAGAAGGAAAAGCCCTATAATGTACGTTTTCCCAAAAATAAACATTATTGCTTCTTTAAAGACAAATCTACTGAGGAGCGGAAAACTCTGGGTTCCATTGATGGAGAACGAAGATGTTATCACAACTGATTCTTCCTCAAGGTGAGTAGGCTGGATTTCACATTTACCTTGTTGGAGAAGACAGGCTGCAGAGTGATGTAGGCTGCAGGAAACTCCACGCTCCACAGTACATGGGCCCCAAATGTCTGGAGGAGAAGGAAGGTGGAGGAGACGCGTCTGACGGAGAGATCAGGGCTGAGAAAGGGCAGCGGCACATTGCGCCCATTCACTGTGGCATCACCTGATGAGGGAACATGGAGGAAGTGGAAATGGTTTGATCAGAGTCGAATCACAATGGGTTTGTTGACATTAAAGGTGCAGTGAACATTATTATAACATATTTTTAATTCAACTGCAATTTTTTATTGTTGTTCACCAGATGGGGTACTTCCTATCACTTACTGTGGAGAACTGTAGTCTGTGACTCAAATCGCCTTTTAAACACTAGTTGGCAGAGAAGCAAACAGATTTTTTTCAAACCTTTAAGGAAAAGAGGGGGCGTGCGACACATTTCTTCACAATGCTTTGCTCACACCTCAGCCCTTAACCCTTTGAGTGCCAGAGGGGTATTGAACACATTGTACAGCAATGCTTTCTGTACCCCTCTGGCACTGAAAGGATTAAAGGGTTTAAAAATATGAATCTGAGATGTCATAAGTTTTCAGTGAAAAAGCTCTCTTTTGACTCAAAGTCCTATATCATACATTTTTTTTTCATAAAAGCCATCGCTTTCAAGCTTGTAGGGGGTTAAAAGCACCATTTAAATCAAAAGGAATATGTATTTGTTCTAGCTGGTCTGCTTCATCAGTGTTATGGGGAAAAGGTCTGAAGCAAAAGTGACGTTTGTCTGGGGATGTGTGGCGGTCACTACTCAATGGAGGATATGACGCGCTTTCCCGTATGTACTAAGAAGCATCTATACTGGTGAGGCGAGAAACTGATCATTAAAATATGAGGTTGGTGTTATGCTGGTGATGTGCTAAGGAGGGCAAGTGGGGGGCAGAGAGGGTGAGCTCAGCAGGGGCACTTTAATGCATGGGCATGCCCGATGTTCACCAGGGGCATCCAGTCTCAGAAGGACGCACCTTGGGCTTCCAATAGTGCCATTTTATAGAAAGGAACCAATTTATTCCTCTGGTCAGATGGTCAGAGAGCAGTGAGGCAACTCTAATTGCATGACAGGTAAATGTTGGTGATTTTCCCACCAATAAGAAGAAAGGAAGATTACAACTAAACTTAAGGATACTAAATGTTAATCTATATTTTGGGGGCCTCATCCACAGTTCTGCCATGGGTCTGATAGGTTCTTAAAACTTCACTGGAGCTCAGACTTCCACTCCGAGAACACCACCAGCACTCACTTTGAGTGCCATAGGCATGTGAATTGCACAACCCTCTACCACTGGAAGGGTTATAATGTTAAGAATTTTCTACCCACCTTCACAGTTTATTAAGAAACACATAACACGCAAAGCAGCTGTTACATATAACAGCTTCTCTATTGCTTATGTCCTTTCAGAAAACAGCTGATTTGGCAGTTTGTAATCCACAGTGGACTGTCCTCTAATCAACTGATTCATGTGTGCAGGAGGCAAGGCAAAATGTAATGCCGTGCGATGCTTATGATTACATGAATCAGTTGATCGGCATATAGTCTGCTGTGGATTAGAAACAGCTGATCAGCCAGTTCATGTAAAGACAGAACTGACAGAGAAGCTGTTAAATGTTTTGTTGGTTCTTTGCATTTCTGAATGAACTGTGAAGCTGGATGGGGGATTCTTAATACTATAACCCTTTCAGCGCCACCGGGGTGTGTGAAATGCACATCCCCATGACACTCAAAGGGCTAAGAGAGCACAGCTACTGTCTCTTCTCTCTAATAGACATAGTAAACTGTCTTCCACCCTAGAGAAAGCTATGGGATGATCGCAATCTCACCATCTCAGTCTGTCTCTAAAATTGACCAATCCCAGATTTGGCCCTGGAGCACATGCAGTACCTGTGGTGCTGAGTCTGATGGACGTCTTGTGCGCAGTTACAGTGATGGCTCTCAGGCAGCTCACTGACCCCTGACTGCCGCAGGCCACATTATCTGCAGTAATGAGAAGCTTCCCATCCACATAGTCCTGTAAGAGACCACAGGAATCACAATCAGAAGCACAAAAGGAATGGAAGAAGAGAAAGTAACACTAACACACTATACAGAGAGGACACAGAGCAATTCCAACATACTGTATAGAGGGACACTGACAGTAACACCAGTATACTGTATAGAGGAGAAACTGAGAGTAACGCCAATATACTGTATACAGGGCAAACTGAGAGTAAAACCAACATACTGTATAGAGGGGAAACTGAGCGTAACGCCAATATACTGTATAGAGGGGAAACTGAGCGTAACGCCAATATACTGTATAGAGGGGAAACTGAGAGTAACACCAATATACTGTATAGAGAGGAAACTGAGAGTAACGCCAATATACTGTATAGAGGGGAAACTGAGGGTAACACCAATATACTGTATAGAGGAGAAACTGAGAGTAACACCAATATACTGTATAGAGGGGAAACTGAGGGTAACACCACTATACTGTATAGAGGAGAAACTGAGAGTAACACCAATACACTGTATAGAGGGGAAACTGAGAGTAACACCAATATACTGTATAGAGGGGAAACTGAGAGTAACACCAATATACTGTATAGAGGGGAAACTGAGAGTAACATCAATATACTGTATAGAGGGGAAACTGAGAGTAACACCAACATACTGTATAGAGGGGAAACTGAGAGTAACACCAATATACTATATAGAGGGGGAACTGAGGGTAACACCAATATACTGTATTGAGGGGAAACTGAGGGTAACACCAATATACTGTATAGAGGAGAAACTGAGAGTAACACCAATATACTGTATAGAGGGGAAACTGACAGTAACACCAATATACTGTATAGAGGGGAAACTGAGAGTAACACCAATATACTGTATAGAGGAGAAACTGAGAGTAAAACCAATATACTGTATAGAGGGGAAACTGACAGTAACACCAATATACTGTATAGAGGGGAAACTGACAGTAACACCAATATACTGTATAGAGGGGAAACTGAGAGTAACACCAACATACTGTATAGAGGAGAAACTGAGAGTAACACCAATATACTGTATAGAGGGGAAACTGAGAGTAACACCAATATACTGTATAGAGGGGAAACTGAGAGTAACACCAATATACTATATAGAGGGGGAACTGAGGGTAACACCAATATACTGTATTGAGGGGAAACTGAGGGTAACACCAATATACCGTATAGAGGAGAAACTGAGAGTAACACCAATATACTGTATAGAGGGGGAACTGAGAGTAACACCAATATACTGTATAGAGGAGAAACTGAGAGTAACGCCAATATACTGTATAGAGGGGAAACCGAGAGTAACACCAATATACCGTATAGAGGGGAAATTGAGAGTAACACCAACATACTGTATAGAGGGGAAACCGAGAGTAACACCAATATACTGTATAGAGGGGAAACCGAGAGTAACACCAATATACTGTATAGAGGAGAAACTGAGAGTAACACCAACATACTGTATAGAGGGGAAACCGGGAGTAACACCAATATACTGTATAGAGGGGAAACTGAGAGTAACACCAACATACTGTATAGAGGGGAAACCGGGAGTAACACCAATATACTGTATAGAGGGGAAACCGAGAGTAACACCAATATACTGTATAGAGGGGAAACTGAGAGTAACACCAATATACTGTATAGAGGAGAAACTGAGAGTAACGCCAATATACTGTATAGAGGGGAAACCGAGAGTAACACCAATATACCGTATAGAGGGGAAATTGAGAGTAACACCAACATACTGTATAGAGGGGAAACCGAGAGTAACACCAATATACTGTATAGAGGGGAAACCGAGAGTAACACCAATATACTGTATAGAGGAGAAACTGAGAGTAACACCAACATACTGTATAGAGGGGAAACCGGGAGTAACACCAATATACTGTATAGAGGGGAAACTGAGAGTAACACCAACATACTGTATAGAGGGGAAACCGAGAGTAACACCAATATACCGTATAGAGGGGAAACTGACAGTAACACCAATATACTGTATAGAGGGGAAACTGAGAGTAACACCAACATACTGTATAGAGGAGAAACTGAGAGTAACACCAATATACTGTATAGAGGGGAAACTGAGAGTAACACCAATATACTGTATAGAGGGGAAACTGAGAGTAACACCAATATACTATATAGAGGGGGAACTGAGGGTAACACCAATATACTGTATTGAGGGGAAACTGAGGGTAACACCAATATACCGTATAGAGGAGAAACTGAGAGTAACACCAATATACTGTATAGAGGGGGAACTGAGAGTAACACCAATATACTGTATAGAGGAGAAACTGAGAGTAACGCCAATATACTGTATAGAGGGGAAACCGAGAGTAACACCAATATACCGTATAGAGGGGAAATTGAGAGTAACACCAACATACTGTATAGAGGGGAAACCGAGAGTAACACCAATATACTGTATAGAGGGGAAACCGAGAGTAACACCAATATACTGTATAGAGGAGAAACTGAGAGTAACACCAACATACTGTATAGAGGGGAAACCGGGAGTAACACCAATATACTGTATAGAGGGGAAACTGAGAGTAACACCAACATACTGTATAGAGGGGAAACCGGGAGTAACACCAATATACTGTATAGAGGGGAAACCGAGAGTAACACCAATATACTGTATAGAGGGGAAACTGAGAGTAACACCAACATACTGTATAGAGGGGAAACCGGGAGTAACACCAATATACTGTATAGAGGAGAAACTGAGAGCAACACCAACATACTGTATAGAGGGGAAACTGGGAGTAACACCAACATACTGTATAGAGGAGAAACTGTGAGTAACACCAATATACTGTATAGAGGGGAAACTGAGAGTAACACCAATATACTGTATAGAGGGGAAACTGGGATTAACACCAACATACTGTATAGAGGAGAAACTGAGAGTAACACCAATTTACTGTATAGAGGGGAAACTGAGAGTAACACCAATATACTGTATAAAGGAGAAAATGAGAGTAACATCAATATACCGTATAGAGGGGAAACTGAGAGTAACACCAATATACTATATAGAGGGGGAACTGAGAGTAACACCAATATACTGTATAGAGGGGGAACTGAGAGTAACACCAATATACTGTATAGAGGAGAAAAACACCAATATACTGTATAGAGGGAAACTGAGAGTAACACCAATATACTGTATAGAGGGAAACTGAGAGTAACACCAATATACTGTATAGAGGAGAAACTGAGAGTAACACCAATATACTGTATAGAGGGAAACTGAGAGTAACACCAATATACTGTATAGAGGGGAAACTGAGAGTAACACCATTATACCGTATAGAGGGGAAACTGGGAGTAACACCAACATACTGTATAGAGGGGGAACTGAGAGTAACACCAATATACTGTATAGAGGGGAAACTGAGAGTAACACCAACATACTGTATAGAGGGGAGACTGAGAGTAACACCAATATACTGTATAGAGGGAAACTGAGAGTAACACCAACATACCGTATAGAGGGGAAACTGAGAGTAACACCAACATACTGTATAGAGGGGAAACTGAGAGTAACACCAACATACTGTATAGAGGGGAAACTGAGAGTAACACCAACATACTGTATAGAGGGGAAACTGAGAGTAACACCAACATACTGTATAGAGAGGAAACTGAGAGTAACACCAACATACTGTATAGAGGGGAAACTGAGAGTAACACCAACATACCGTATAGAGGAGAAACTGAGAGTAACACCAATATACTGTATAGAGGGGAAACTGAGAGTAACACCAATATACTGTATAGAGGGGAAACTGAGAGAAACACCAATATACTGTATAGAGGGGAAACACTAAAGAATTGTATATTTACCTGGACTAAGATGTATTCACAGGTTCCATGGAAAGAAAATCTCTTGCGATCAAAGGTCATGTAGTGAGGGTCACCGACCACCGAGCACTCTGCAGAGCATCTCTCCTTTGAGCATCGCCAGCGCCCCCCTCTGCACTCACTGGAAGTGAAGGATGATGGTGGTTACATGTGTGTTACTGGTATCGTAGGGACTGAATAGGATTTTATTGTAAATATGTAACTCTGATCACCGTTTAGGTGCTAGAGTCCTGTTCAATGTCCTGGAAAGCAATGTGCTGGCTTCCCTCTGACCTCTAAAGGGTTCATCACAAATGAGGGCTACAGATATTATTATTAGTCTTTATTTTTATAGCGCCAACTTATTGTGCAGCGCTGTACAATAGGGAATAGACATACAGAGATAACAAACAGTACAAATGAACATGGAAAACAATAGAATCAGAGGCCCTGCTCGTCAGGCCATAGTCAGAAAGATATGGGGATCAAGTGTGTCATACCAACAGTATCAGAGGTAATAGCTAAAAAACCCAATCATTAAAATAATGCAAAAAAATTAGTACTTTGGTTTTTGGTGATAATTTTATTTTGACTAACAAATTGCTCTTTATATATATATATTCTGTATATATTCTTTATATATTCTGTAAATTGTTGAAGCCATTAAACTTATCACAACTAATCTCCCCTCCTCACATAAATCATTACACAGCCAGTCACACTGTGTTGTTCTGGATCCTTTCACCCTGCCCAATCACAATCCAAGGATCAGACGTACTAGTTTACAGTGTTCACTAAATAAACCAATCAAATCATGTTCCATAGCCATAGTTACTTCTTATTGGATCATTTAGGATAAAATGATCTAAAAACACGCCTGTGTATAGAATACAATTAATACCTGACCTAGACTGAGCAGTTTACATTTTTAACTGGATGATTTCTATGAATTTAAAGATGCATAGCTAAAATCAAAGTGTTCTTAAGCACTGAGTAAATGTCACTTTGGTATTTGGTATAAACCACAAACTGCCACAATAACCATTTAACCATCCTAACAAAGTTTACTCATAACTTGGTTCTTGTCAACTCCTACAAATATCTTGGAATGTGTCTTGACCCCAACCTCACATTTGGTCATCTAATTGATAAATTAACATCCGAACTTTATCCTAAAATACGCGCTCTGTTTAGAAACAAATTGTGTTTAAGTCCCCTGATAAGAAAGCGTATTGTTCAACACATGTTAATCCAGTCTTGAACTATGCAGATGTAGTGTATGCGTTTGCGCCACAAATCCATCTTGGTAAACTTTACACTGTGTATAATTCATTACCCAGCTTTGTCCACCAATGTAATTACGCTACCGATCAGTTTGACATTTTTAAAGTACTAAATTGGCTAACAATCATATCTAGATGTACTCTTAACGTTTCTCGCCTAGTTTATAACCACTTCTCTAGAATTCTACCAGACAAACTGAGCAGTATGATAATTCCAGCTCTCTATACTAACTATAATAGACTAACTACATTTTAGGGATTTGCAGTATCTGTCAAGTCAAAAAAGGTGCAGTTCATGTTGGGACAAAATTGAGATAGGTATAGTAACATGTTAAAGGGGAATTAACACCTCCTAAATATCAATCCCAAACTCACCTTCCTGTTGCCAAAAATCCTAATGTCCCCTATGAATTCTGCCTGTGTGCCTTTGTTGAACAGAGAATATCTTCCATCAGTCCTGAATGTCAGGTCCATGTGGGCAATTTTATGAAAAACTGAATCAGGCAGCGTTTATGCTCCTATTAACCCTTTAAGGACAAGAGGGATGTGCAACGCACATATAAGGATTAAGATTACCATGTGCAGGGGGAGGAGTTTGTGTCCATTGGTCCAGCTAAGAACTGTCATGTCCGCTTCCATGGACAGATGTCCAGGACTAATTGAAGATATTATTGCTTGAACAAAAGCAAAAGTTCAAAATTCATAGGGGACATTAGGATTTTCTGGTCCTAGTGAGGTGAGTCGGAGGTTCTTCTGATGAAATGTTAGTTTTCCTTTAAAGTGTTAACCCTTTGAGTGCCAGAGGGGTACGCAACACACTGCAAAGCAATGCGTTGCGTACCCCTCTGGAGTATATGCGCCGTACGAATATAAAGGGATAGTAATGTGTCACAATAAAATCAGCTCCAATTAATCTTCATAGCATTTGGTGCATGGAGAGTGTTATTTCAGTACTGTCAGAGTTGTAGTCCAAGAGTAATTGAATGATAAAGTATCGCCCTCCCGCCCCTTTTACTGATGTAACACTGCTCACCTCAGAGCGGCAATACTGTCTGGATGGATCACAGAGAGGGACAAACTTCAGTGATCATAAGGAAGAAACCTGTCAAGGGGGGCAGGGTTTTCTTTATGATCACAGTAAGAAGATTGTCCCTTGCTGTGACCTGTCCGGTCAAGAGACCAGATTCGACATCTGAGGGGAGGAGACTTACACTAGGTAAAAGGGACAGGAGGGGATACTTTATCATTCAATTACTCTTCTACTACAACTCTGACAGTATTGAAATAACACTCTCCATGGCCCGAATACTATGATGATTAATTGGAACTGCTGTTTTCGTGAAATGCTACTATCCCTATCAGTGATTGTAGACACATATAGATACATTAGTAGGATTTCTCAGCTAACTAATAAGGGCAGAAAATGAGCTGACAGAGTCATACGTCTCCCAGGCTGGAGACTCCACTTACCACTGGTTGCACCTCTGCTTGATGGTGTCTCCTGGTGAGTATTTCTGCCTTCGGTGGTAACAGGGACACTCGTCCTCCCTCACACAGGCGCCGTCCTCCAGATAGAGTCCAGCCGGACACTCACAGCCGCTCACGCACTCGTCCCGGCACTGACCATCTTCATAGCTCCCCACAGCGGCACAGCTGGCCGGGCAGGAGGACATACAGTCCGAATACTGCTTCCCCAGTGGACATCTCTTCTCTAGAAAGGACACGGACTGTTATTACATCTAAACACGGATTATCTTAACAACAACTTGAATGGCAGCTCAGAGAACACGAGCAGGAGCATGGAGGAAAATGTAAATCCTGACGCTGATGTCCTGATAAACTAGAGCAATTTTGGAGCAAACCAATTTCACTAAAGGGAATAAATAAATATTGTTTTTTTGGTTAAATGGGGGGTTTGACCCTGCACATGCTATAGAGGTCATCAGTGCATTGAAGAGTAATGACTTGGAGACATCTTTAGAATCCACTGGGTTAAAAGCCTCATATACTGTATTTTCTGGTCTATAATGTAAAATAGGACTTCCATTGAAATGGTTGGTGTATGATAGTCCAGTGATACCTGGTGGTTAGAGGTCAACTTGTTCTACCTGACAGATGAGAGTTGGTATCGTGTTAGTTGTAGAAATACAGGAGGCAAATATAGTTGTTGATACCTTATTGGCTAACTAAGCAGATTTAGGATACAAGCTTTCAAGACATCTCAGGTCTCTTCCTCAGGCATGTTATACAGATAAATATGAAAACATCTCTCTTATACACAAGTACACATTGCATTGTTTAGCATGGAAATCAGATAAGAGAACTCAGCCCAGATCTGGCATAGCAGGTATTTACGACCCTCTGCAAGAAGAGTGTAGATTCTCTTGCCTTATCTGCAGTCATGTTGTTTTATCCCAAAACACAGCTAAACTTTGAATTGTATGTATCACTGTGAATTCTGTGTCCTCTTACTCAGAAATGCTTTAGCCTTGAGAAAGGGAGGTTCTCCTGAAAGCTTGTCAATCCAAAATTCTGTTAGTTCAATAAAAAAGGTATTACAAGATATTAATTTTGTTTGTTATTTTACAGCTACATCACTGGACTAATACGGCTACAATCTCCACTCTATATATATATATAGATAGATATGATATAGACAGATATATAGATAGATAGATAGATAGATAGATAGATAGATAGATAGATAGATATGTAGATAGATAGACAGATAGATAGATAGACAGACAGACAGACAGATAGATAGATAGATAGATATGAGATAGATAGATAGATAGATAGATAGATAGATAGATAGATAAATAGATAGATAGATAGACAGACAGACAGATAGATAGATAGATAGATAGATAGATAGATAGATAGATATGAGATAGATAGATAGATAGATAGATATGAGATAGATAGACAGATAGATACATAGATAGATAGATAGATAGATAGATAGATATGAGATAGATAGATATGAGATAGATAGATAGATAGATAGATAGATAGATAGATATGAGACAGATAGAGAGATAGATAGATAGATAGATAGATAGATAGATAGATAGATAGATATGAGATAGATAGATAGATAGATAGATAGATAGATAGATATGAGATAGATAGATACATAGATAGATAGATATGAGATAGATAGACAGATAGATACATAGATAGATAGATAGATAGATAGATAGATAGATAGATATGAGATAGATAGATAGATATGAGATAGATAGATATGAGATAGATAGATAGATAGATAGATAGATAGATATGAGATAGATAGATAGATAGATAGATAGATAGATAGATAGATAGATAGATATGAGACAGATAGAGAGATAGATAGATAGATAGATAGATAATGAGATAGATAGATAGATAGATAGATAGATAGATAGATAGATAGATAGATATGAGATAGATAGATACATACATACATACATAGATAGATAGATAGATAGATAGATAGATAGATAGATACATACATACATACATACATACATACATACATAGATACATACATAGCTAGATAGATAGATATGAGATAGATAGATAGATAGATAGATAGATATGAGATAGATATGAGATAGATAGATAGATAGATAGATAGATAGATAGATAGATAGATATGAGATAGATAGATAGATAGATAGATAGATAGATAGATATGAGATAGATAGATAGATAGATAGATAGATAGATATGAGATAGATAGATAGATAGATAGATAGATAGATAGATAGATATGAGACAGATAGATAGATAGATAGATAGATAGATAGATAGATAGATCGATAGATAGATAATGAGATAGATAGATAGATAGATAGATAGATAGATAGATAGATATGAGATAGATAGATACATACATACATACATAGATAGATAGATAGATACATACATACATACATACATACATACATAGATACATACATAGCTAGATAGATAGATATGAGATAGATAGATAGATAGATAGATAGATAGATAGATATATAGATATGAGATAGATATGAGATAGATAGATAGATAGATAGATAGATAGATTAGATAAATAGATAGATATGAGATAGATAGATAGATAGATAGATAGATAGATAGATAGATAGATATGAGATAGATAGATAGATAGATAGATAGATAGATATGAGATAGATAGATAGATAGATATGAGATAGATAGATAGATAGATAGATAGATAGATAGATAGATAGATATGAGATAGATAGATAGATAGATAGATAGATAGATAGATAGATAGATATGAGATATTCTCAGGAATATAAAATGAGTTTACGTCTCTTTTCAGGTAAGTGATACAGACTATTGGGTGAGAGATTTACCACAGAATCCCGGTTTGCGCCAGTCTATGATGATTTTCTGCTGGGCGCACTCACGCGCGTAGTTGGCAAAAGTCTGACAGACGGACGCAGTCCTGTCAACCTGGGTCCCGGAGTCCTGGCAGTACGCGTACATACACGTGTCATAGAACCCGCTGGGATCCACCTGGAGGAACACAGAAGACACGCTGGGACATACGCACAAGGAAAAGTGTAAAAATATTCTGCTACAAAATATCTGAGCTGTAGGAATGAAATGAAATATGGTATTACACCTTCATGATAAAGGACTCCTACGCACTGCTTTACCTCTCTTTCATTGAAGGGGTTAAAGTCACATAGAAATTTTAATTTGTCCCCTTGTGGCACAGTTGGTTTGCACTCGAATTTCTCCACTTTTCTTTGACCATATGACCCTACACCGGTGATATCAGCGCAGAGATACTAATGTTGTGTTTATTTATAGGGAAGAGAGTCGCTTCCCCAAGGAAAATATACAATGTAAAGGATCAGTCACATTTTATTATAAAAAGATAATATATAACACAGATGATTTCCCACTGTGTAACACAAGGGAATTATGACTTTATTCAAAATGTAGAACTGTCAGGAAGTGATGGAGCTTCTACTCTCACATTCTATAGAGGACTGCAGTCAGTGTCTCACCACTTCCCTAGTATGCAACAAAATAAGTGTCTGGACACCAGGGGGTGCTGTCACTAACAATTTAATATAAAAAATGACTGTTTGAACTATAGTAACTTTAAATAAAGATCTCCCAGCAGTAAGTGGCAGCTACTTTGTCATTCTCAGCAGGAAAATCCCTACATTTTTTTCCATAATTAAAGTTTGTTGGTCCTTTAAAGGGGCGGTATATGGTTTATACAAGACAGAGGGCCAGTGTCCTCAAAGCAGTGCAAACACAGTTCCCATCGCTCATTTGTCCCCTGTTCTCTGTTGGTTTGTGGTACAGATCACTCATATCCGCACATCTGGGTGATATCAGCACCCTACTATGTGCTCATGGGAAATTATTCCTGTCTACATAGACCACAGACTGCGGAATCACCAACACTGACTTCTAATGGGCTTCTATGGGGAGGTGAAACAGCTTCCATGAGCACTGTCATCACCCAGCTGTACAGGTGTTGGTGATCTGCACAGCGTCCAGCACACAACGGGTGAGTTATGAGCTATGGGAAGTCTGCGGGAGATTTATAAAAATGGCTGTGTGTGCCATAAAACTGAAGGTCAGCATTTAAAAAGAAGATTCCACCAGTTTTTGAGGCCTTAACGCGATGTAATTGTATTTCTGGGAAAGTAACCGCAGAGCCGGGCAAAGACTATCTCACAGTGAATTTATATAGAAATGTCACTAAATAAGACAACTTAGTAACAGAACACTGACGCCTTATCCTCTGCTTAGTGCATATCCATAAGCCACAATGGGAGAAAGCCCCGAAATACTCACAGACAGACCGATTACCCTCCCCTTAGTGACCGGACGCGCACGCACGCGGCCGGTACTTAACGCCCGGCGAACTTTTTTTTTTTTTCATTTTTGTAAACAACTTCTGGGACGTACATATAAGTCCTCTGTCCACCTGGGACATCCGCTCGGGACGTACATGTATGTCCTCTGTCCACCTGGGACATCCGCTCGGATGTACATGTACGTCCTCTGTCCACCTGGGATATCCGCTCGGGACGTACATGTACGTCCTCTGTCCACCTGGGGCATCCGCTCGGGACATACATGGACGTCCTCTGTCCACCTGGGACATCCGCTCAGGACGTACATGTAAGTCCTCTGTCCACCTGGGACATCTGCTCGGGACGTACGTGTACGTCCTCTGTCCACCTGGGACATCCGCTCGGGACGTACATGTAAGTCCTCTGTCCACCTGGGACATCCACTTAGGACGTACATGTAAGTCCTCTGTCCACCTGGGACATCCGCTCGGGACGTACGTGAAGTCCTCTGTCCACCTGGGATATCCGCTCGAGACGTACATGGACGTCCTCTGTCCACCTGGGACATCCACATAGGACGTACATGTAAGTCCTCTGTCCACCTGGGACATCCGCTCGGATGTACATGTACGTCCTCTGTCCACCTGGGACATCCACTCAGGACGTACATGTACATCCTCTGTCCACCTGGGCATCCACTCAGGACGTACATGTACATCCTCTGTCCACCTGGGACATCCACTCAGGACGTACATGGACGTCCTCTGTCCACCTGGGACATCCGCTCGGGACGTACATGGATGTCCTCTGTCCACCTGGGACATCCGCTCGGATGTACATGTACGTCCTCTGTCCACCTGGGACATCCGCTCGGGACGTACATGTACGTCCTCTGTCCACCTGGGGCATCCGCTCGGGACATACATGGACGTCCTCTGTCCACCTGGGGCATCCGCTCAGGACGTACATGTAAGTCCTCTGTCCACCTGGGACATCTGCTCGGGACGTACGTGTACGTCCTCTGTCCACCTGGGACATCCGCTCGGGACGTACATGTAAGTCCTCTGTCCACCTGGGACATCCACTTAGGACGTACATGTAAGTCCTCTGTCCACCTGGGACATCCGCTCGGGACGTACGTGAAGTCCTCTGTCCACCTGGGATATCCGCTCGAGACGTACATGGACGTCCTCTGTCCACCTGGGACATCCACTTGAGACATACATGTACATCCTCTGTCCACCTGGGACATCCACTCAGGACGTACATGTACATCCTCTGTCCACCTGGGACATCCACTCAGGACGTACATGTACATCCTCTGTCCACCTGGGACATCCACTCAGGACGTACATGGACGTCCTCTGTCCACCTGGGACATCCGCTCGGGACGTACATGGATGTCCTCTGTCCACCTGGGACATCCGCTCGGATGTACATGTACGTCCTCTGTCCACCTGGGACATCCGCTCGGGACGTACATGTACGTCCTCTGTCCACCTGGGGCATCCGCTCGGGACATACATGGACGTCCTCTGTCCACCTGGGGCATCCGCTCAGGACGTACATGTAAGTCCTCTGTCCACCTGGGACATCTGCTCGGGACGTACGTGTACGTCCTCTGTCCACCTGGGACATCCGCTCGGGACGTACATGTAAGTCCTCTGTCCACCTGGGACATCCACTTAGGACGTACATGTAAGTCCTCTGTCCACCTGGGACATCCGCTCGGGACGTACGTGAAGTCCTCTGTCCACCTGGGATATCCGCTCGAGACGTACATGGACGTCCTCTGTCCACCTGGGACATCCACTTGAGACATACATGTACATCCTCTGTCCACCTGGGACATCCACTCAGGACGTACATGTACATCCTCTGTCCACCTGGGACATCCGCTCGGGACGTACATGGATGTCCTCTGTCCACCTGGGACATCCGCTCGGGACGTACATGGACGTCCTCTGTCCACCTGGGACATCCACTTAGGACGTACATGTAAGTCCTCTGTCCACCTGGGACATCCGCTCGGGACGTACATGTACATCCTCTGTCCACCTGGGACATCCGCTCGGGACGTACGTGGACGTCCTCTGTCCACCTGGGACATCCGCTTGGGACGTACGTGGACGTCCTCTGTCCACCTGGGACATCCACTTGAGACGTACATATACATCCTCTGTCCACCTGGGACATCCACTCAGGACGTACATGGACGTCCTCTGTCCACCTGGGACATCCACTTGAGACGTACATGTACATCCTCTGTCCACCTGGGACATCCACTCAGGACGTACATGTACATCCTCTGTCCACCTGGGACACCCGCTCGGGACGTACGTGGACGTCCTCTGTCCACCTGGGACATCCACTTGAGACGTACATGTACATCCTCTGTCCACCTGGGACATCCACTCAGGACGTACATGTACGTCCTCTGTCCACCTGGGACATCCACTCAGGACGTACATGTACATCCTCTGTCCACCTGGGACATCCGCTTGGGACGTACATGTACATCGTCTGTCCACCTGGGACATCCGCTCGGGACGTACATGTACATCCTCTGTCCACCTGGGACATCCACTCAGGACGTACATGTACGTCCTCTGTCCACCTGGGACATCCACTCAGGACGTACATGTACATCCTCTGTCCACCTGGGACATCCGCTCGGGACGTACATGGACTTCCTCTGTCCACCTGGGACATCCGCTCGGGACGTACATGGACGTCCTCTGTCCACCTGGGACATCCGCTCGGGACGTACATGGACGTCCTCTGTCCACCTGGGACATCCGCTTGGGACATACATGTACATCCTCTGTCCACCTGGGACATCCACTCAGGACGTACATGGACGTCCTCTGTCCACCTGGGACATCCGCTCGGGACGTACGTGGACGTCCTCTGTCCACCTGGGACATCCGCTTGGGACGTACATGTACATCCTCTGTCCACCTGGGACACCCGCTCGGGACGTACGTGGACGTCCTCTGTCCACCTGGGACATCCACTTGAGACGTACATGTACATCCTCTGTCCACCTGGGACATCCACTCAGGACGTACATGGACGTCCTCTGTCCACCTGGGACATCCACTTGAGACGTACATGTACATCCTCTGTCCACCTGGGACATCCACTCAGGACGTACATGTACATCCTCTGTCCACCTGGGACACCCGCTCGGGACGTACGTGGACGTCCTCTGTCCACCTGGGACATCCACTTGAGACGTACATGTACATCCTCTGTCCACCTGGGACATCCACTCAGGACGTACATGTACGTCCTCTGTCCACCTGGGACATCCACTCAGGACGTACATGTACATCCTCTGTCCACCTGGGACATCCGCTTGGGACGTACATGTACATCCTCTGTCCACCTGGGACATCCGCTCGGGACGTACATGTACATCCTCTGTCCACCTGGGACATCCACTCAGGACGTACATGTACGTCCTCTGTCCACCTGGGACATCCACTCAGGACGTACATGTACATCCTCTGTCCACCTGGGACATCCGCTCGGGACGTACATGTACATCCTCTGTCCACCTGGGACATCCGCTCGGGACGTACATGGACGTCCTCTGTCCACCTGGGACATCCGCTCGGGACGTACATGGACGTCCTCTGTCCACCTGGGACATCCGCTTGGGACGTACATGTACATCCTCTGTCCACCTGGGACATCCACTCAGGACGTACATGGACGTCCTCTGTCCACCTGGGACATCCGCTCGGGACGTACATGGACGTCCTCTGTCCACCTGGGACATCCGCTTGGGACGTACATGTACATCCTCTGTCCACCTGGGACATCCACTCAGGACGTACATGGACGTCCTCTGTCCACCTGGGACATCCGCTCGGGACGTACATGGACGTCCTCTGTCCACCTGGGACATCCGCTTGGGACGTACATGTACATCCTCTGTCCACCTGGGACATCCACTCAGGACGTACATGGACGTCCTCTGTCCACCTGGGACATCCGCTCGGGACGTACATGGACGTCCTCGGGCGGTAAAGTGTTAAGGGGAGGAATTCTGGTGTATGTAGCTGAGTAAATTGACATTAAATAGCTGTAAGGACCAACAACCAATTCCAGCACTCTGGGGGTTATGTACTAAGGAGTGATAAAGAGGTGATAAAGTGGAGATAACTTCTCCAGTGATATCACTTCTCCAGTTTCTGTGTTATTCTATAGAGCCAATGCACTAAGATCCCTAAGTTCTGAGAAATCTTAGTACATAGGTTCTATAGAACACCATAGGAACTGGAGAAGTGATATCACTGGAGAATTTATCTCCACTTTATCACCTCTTTATAACACTTTAGTACATAACCCCCCGTATATAGTGTGGCATTGCCGTATACGATCACCCTGGTAACCTTTCATTCTGACGTTACTTTTTCTTCAGGTGGGTGTTAGGTAAAGTCACATGGCCTGGTCCATTCAAAACTGTTTTTCATCTCTGCCTATTTTTTTAACCATTTGAGCACCAGAGTGGTATGCGTTGGATACCTCTTTGGCACTCAGAGAGTTAAACTTTTCTGTAAACGATGATTTCACACACTACCACAAAAATTCAGTCCAGGAATAACTTTACTGACGGTTAAAATGCTGCCTTCACAGTTCTGACGATCAACAAATAAGCTGTTAGAGAGACTTATTTAGCAATAGGTACCTGCAGTCCGATGTGAGGTGATGACCGCTCAGACAGAGCCACGCGTTTCGCCTTGAAAACGCGATCTCATGATCTCCTATTTGTTGACCATCAGAATTGTGAAGGCAGGCATTTTAACCACCAATAAAGTTGTTGATTTTATTCCTGGACTGATCTGAATTTTTGGTGGTAGTGTGTGAATTTTGAAATCACCATTGTTTGCACTGTCGTACTGGAGCTCATAGGGAGGTTCATTCACAGCACCCACCACTTTGAAGGCCCAGTCATCTATTTCTTGACGTACATGAATTGCTGGTGAAGGCTATAATACAAGTCTGGCAGGGGAGGGCTGGCCTGGGGGGTAGGGGGGGCAACTGCCCCCTGGACTGGTCATATGTCTGGGCTGGTAGGCCACTGCACCTCACTAAATCTCCCGATTGCTGCTGTAAATGGAGCTACATTAGTGATACCACAGAGCTTACAACTGAAATGGATCTACACTAGTGATACCACAGAGCTTACAACTGAAATGGATCTATACTAGTGATACCACAGAGCTTACAACTGAAATGGACCTACACAAATCACACCACAGAGGAATAATCCAAATGGAGCTAAACTAGTAGCATAAACCATCTCCCTTATAAGCTCTATAGTATCACTAGGTAAGCGTTACTTAAATTGTAAATGTTGTAGTAGCGCACTAGTGTAGCCCCAGTTCAACTGTAAATTATGTGGTATCACTTGACTTAATAATAAGGCTGAAACATACTTTTGGGGTTAGCTGGTTTTTCCATGCAGGGGACTTGCCCATCATTTTGGTACTGGACCGCCCTTATGGGTGGGATTAGTCTAATATGTATGTGGAAATTTCTCCTCTGTAATGACACTAGAGAGCTAAAATGTGATGCTTCTGGGTGGTGACTAGCCAGAGAACAGGCCATTGTGCTTTTGTACATTCCCAGAAGCCTCTCACATCATTTTTTGACTTATCACGTGACTTAAAGGGATAGTAACACTTCGTTTTAACTTTATTTTATTTTGTAGGCATTAAAAAAACATGAAGAATGATATAAGTCTTATCTCTCAAACCTTTATGGTTTGAGAGATATTCACAAGCAAAGTTTCCCCTCCCGCCCCTTTTACCTAGTGTAAGCCATCTCTTCTCAGATGTGGAATCCAGTCCATAGACCAGACAGATAACAGAAGGGGACAATTTTCTTTGTATGAAAACAATGAAAGCCCTTCCCCCCTTGACAAGTTTTTCAGCTTTTTCCATTATCTTAATTGAAGATTGTCCCTCTCTGCAGTCTACCTGGGCACCTCCCTTCTGATCTAGTTGAACAGGGGTGGGATACTTTGTTTGTGAATATCTCTTAAACCATGAAGGTTTCAGAGATAAGACTTATATCATTCTTCATGTTTTTTTAATGCCTACAAAATAAAATAAAGTTAAAATGAAGTATTACTAGCCCTTTAAGTCACAACATTAATGCCAACCTTAAAATTAACAAAAGGGGGTGGGCTGGAACAGTGGACTCGAACGATAATAGAAATGGGCCACTTGAATGTATTTGTCCCCCTGGGCCACAAGTTGCCAGCCCTCCCCTGAAGTCTGGTGAGAAGGTCTACATTTAAGAAGAAGTGAAAGCTGCTCAGTTTCTGTGTTTTGATTAAACTTTTATGTCCCTGAGAAATAGCTGCTTGGATCTGTGTACAGAGAGCTTTCTGTCAGGAAATGTGGGAGCAGGATAGTGATGCAATGTAAAAAGTTACAATGTCCAGAACACACTGAGTGCTGCAGGGATAGTGGTACATTGTATCACTGCCCTGATATGATGGTTACTGTCAGGGATATGAAAGTATAATAACATAAAGATAAAGATGAAAATAAATAATGCAAAGTAAAGGTAATTTGACTTCACATGATGACGTGAGACTTTCACCTTAACTCTGGTTTGCATATTTGAAAACTGCTTTAAAAACTGCCTATATTCATGTTACCCAAACGTCCAGAAAATGAGATTTTCACATTTTTACACATGCTAATGTATGCTAATTGCTGTGCCAGTAACACTTAAATATGCTAATTAAGCTCATCAATGATGTTTCATATGCTAATGGAGTCTTTTCAGTTGTCATATGCTAATCAAGGTTTTAGTTACGTTTTATATGCTAATGAAGCTTTGTGCAGTACCAGGAAGCTTTCACTTTCATTTTGCTCAGAAATAAAAGTGTGAATCTCTCCTTGACTGTAGGGATGGGCGAAACCTTCCACCTCAACCTGAAATCGGCAAAAAATGGCACTTTCCACTTGGCGGAAAATTTCCAGTGAAAAGTGCCGATTTTCTGCTTTTTCCCGCTTTTTCAACCATTGAAATCAATGGGAACATAGAAGTTACACACAACAAATTACACATATTATTTTATTTCCCAAAGGCACAGTATAAAAGGGGCATGAGGGTGCCTGTGTTGGTGGGTGTGGGGAATCAGTTGAACAGGGGACGATTTTTGGGGGAGTTGTTTACTGGGATTGGGGAGCACTTAATAAAAAAGAAATCCTAAATAAAATAAAAACCTAAGACGTGGTATAAAGGGGTCTGAGGAGGGTGCCTGTGTTGGTGAATGAATGAATCATTTGAACAGGGAATTTGTTTTGGGGGGGTTCTTGACTGCTATTGGGGGGACAGTTAATTAAAAAAAATAAATAAAATAAGAAATTTGTATTTAAAGTGATAGAGACAGGAACCCCCTGACAGAAGTTGCCACTGGGGTGGACTGATACTTAACTTGATAGAGTATTTTGTAGAGGATGATTTGTTTGATTTGTTGTTAGAGGTCTTTGTTGGACTTAGACTTATTAGAGGCCCAAGCCCTGAAGAAACATTGATTTGTAGGACTTAAGTTTGTTTGACACAAGCCCTAAGGAAACATTGATTTGTAGGACTTAGGCTTATTAGAGGCCCAAGCCCTGAAGAAACGTTGATTTGTAGGACTTAAGCTTGTTTGACACAAGCCCTAAGGAAACATTGATTTGTAGGACTTAGACTTATTAGAGGCCCAAGCCCTGAAGAAACGTTGATTTGTAGGACTTAAGCTTGTTTGACACAAGCCCTAAGGAAACATTGATTTGTAGGACTTAGACTTATTAGAGACCCAAGCCCTGAAGAAACAATGATTTGTAGGACTTAAGCTTGTTTGACACAAGCCCTAAGGAAACATTGATTTGTATTGTGTAGGACCTAGGCTTGTTAGAATCAAACCCCTCAAAATTTGTCTATTTTTTTGTAGGACTAGTTTTTTCTTTTATATATTTTTTTTTCAAAACACAAGCCCTGAGAAAAAATAAAAATGCCCTACTGGCCTAATGCCAGCAGATCATGTTGGCCAGTGGCCATTGTCAAATGTTTTCCTGAGTCCTGAGTTGCAACTGCTGTTCGTACTGCTGCTGCTGAGCTGTTTAATTAGCAGGATGATTAGGCAGCTGAAAGGAAATGGGATCAACAATAGCAGTAACATGCTCTATTCCAGACAACTCATTGCTGCTTGGAGGGGGTGACGAGCAATGTGACAGAGGGTCCCCGCTGTCACACTTGACATCATTTTCTCCTTCCCCCTGAGTACTACAAGAAACGCTAGCATCAGGCAAAGTATTGGTGGCAGCAGGTTCAGCACTGGGGGCAGGTACAATACTAGTGGCTACAGTTATAGAAATGGTGAAAGCAGGGGCAGAACATCTTGCAGCAGGCACAGGCAGCTGATCTGTCCTGTTCTCACTAGTACTTCCCTTTTCTCCCTTCCTTCCCATTCCCTTTTCTCCCTCCCTTCTCATTAAATTCCCCAAGATCCCTTGGGGTAATTTAGGGGACTGGACAGCATTGGTTCAGTACTGCTAGTCACTTCCTCCTCCTCCTCAGACTCAGTGGACACATAATAAGGGTCCTTCCAGTTCCTCTTTTTGCTGATCATGGTGATAGGAGTCACTATGAGCCTCTCCTGCCTCAGTTTTTGCAAAATATCACAAGAGAACAGCACAGCACGTCTATCTCGCTCTGTATCTGCTTCTATTGTGTCTGCCTTCAGTGAAAATGTTACTTTTTATAGCGGAAAACAACGTAAATCAATGGGTGAAAACTTTTTAGCCATTGAAAAAATGGCGAAAGATTTTGGCCAATGGGCGAAAGATGCAAATATTTTCACCGCTAGTTTTAAAGCGGATTTTCTCACGAAAAATCGCATAACAACGTGGTTTTCGCAAAATTTCCCACAGGAACACGGCGACAAGTTTCGCCCACCCCTACTTGACTGTACATTTGCTGGACTTTTGGGTAACATGACACATGGGCAGTTTTTAATGCAATTTTCAAATATTCAAACTTGAGTTGAGGTGAAAGTTCCACTTTAAGTTCATTATGGGGGAAAGTACTATTGACAGAAAAGTAAAAAAAAATGAAATAAATTTGTTATCCCCCCATCCCATTGTATGAAAGGTAATTTACTCGTTGCGCATCTCAGTTCATTCCTGTCCAGTGAGATGTCTCCTGGATTCAGCAAACAGACAGTGCTACAACGTTATATCCAAGAATCACAAATGTGATATATAGTAAAATCTTCAAAAGGGGGCTCACCAGCAATCGATAAGGAAGCCGTGTGTGAGCAGAGTTCTCTCACTGTAGGTTCTCCAGTCCCAGATACAACTATATACGGAGGTCTGAGAGAGCACTCACACATACTCCATTCAAGAGGACAAATAACAAAAAATGAAAAAATACAAATATATTTTTCATTTTTTATGTTATTTGGTCTCTCAAAGGGCAACTATCACCCCAGATAAAGTCTGCCCCCAACAATTACCCATCTAGCGATATGCTTAACAATAATAGTATTAGCCAGGATAATAACCGCATTACTGAGATATCCTACTTCTGTCAAGACTGACGGACAGGCAATAGTGCAGACATCTTTTCTTACAGATAGCTGCTCACCTGCGCTATCAGTCCTGGCCTCCTCCTCTAGGTGGCGTGCATGGTTCCTTTAGGTACCAGAAGGGACTTACAGCGAAGGCACATTGCTTTGCAATGCATTCTGTACCCCTCTAGCACTCAAAGGGTTAAAGCGCTGTTGCCTGGCCGTCAGTCTCGGCAGAATTAGGATTTCTCAGTAATGCAGTAATTATGCTGGCTAATCGCACTATTGTTAAGCTTGTTGCTAGATGGGTAATTGTTGGGGGGAGACTTTATTTGGCATGATAGTTCCCCTTTAAATACAGTATGCATAACGTTTTAAACTAACCAGGTTAATGAGTTTTAACAGGGTTGGTTGACTTCTCGCTGTCAGCTTTAGCAACAGGTATCTCCAGTTAGTTTGATTTTTAAATTCATATATATTGTCAGTGGTTTGTTTGTCTCTTTTATGTCTATGATTAAGCGCTGCGTATAGCGCAAAACGCATAAGACTACTTGTTGGGGTCTTGTTGCTACTATGTGTCCCACCTCCGCAGTAATCTTTGTTACCACTTTTTAATTGGAGAATAAAGATCTGATTTTATCAAACTTGCAGCCCTCTTGAATGGTGTATGTCTGAGTGCCATCACAAAATTCCATATACATTAGTGTCCCGGGACCACGCATTTTACCTTGTGGTGACACTGAATGAAGGGGGAGTCCAGCAGTTTCCTACAGACAGTCTCTGCCTCCTCCCTGATGGCGTCACGTCCCGGAACCTCACAGCTGTGACCGGTCTCTGCAGCATCGTCACACAGGAGCTGGATAAAGAGATGTCACTTAGGGCAATATAACTAAAGGCAAAAGTGCTCTAGTTCTACAGCATTCAGACTGCAACAAAGTGTTCTGATTCCCAACTGATTTAAACAGGGGACTTTAACCGCCTGATGTCTCAGATACATTGAATCAGTAAAAATGTTTATGGAAAATATATGTTACAGGTTTCCCCACTGAGTAAAACAAGAATACCCCAGTTCTGGGAGATTTGTGATTCAAAAGTCATTACATCTCATATTTATTTATTTAACCTTTTTTAGTGTCAGATGGGTGCAAAGAATGTGTTTCATACTCCTCTGGCATTCAAAGAGTTAAATCAGACTATTACCAATGGCGTCAACTAGGTTCCAAAATGAAATCTTTTTTATAATGCATTCTATGGGAGGACTTGAGTCAGTGACTATGGCTGTCCACAGAAAGTGATAAGAACAGCACCACCTAGTGACCACAATAGAACACTGCAGTTTAATACTCAGCAGGGAGAAACTATAAGTTGTATTTTTATTTTACTTTTATTTTCGATAATCCTTTGAAGGCAAGAGGCATATGCAATGCATTGCTTTGTAATGTGTTGCGAACCCCTCTGGCACTCAAAGGGTTTTAAAAAAGTTTACTACTCATTTAAATCAATGGAAATTTTGTGAATTGCTATTTGCTCCCTAAGGTACAATGGTTTGCCCCAAAATTGCTCCATTCTTTGTGCATATGGCCTTTTATTATTGTAGAATGATCCCCTTCCCACCTCAGCGCTGGTGTCCTGAACTTTCCAGGAGTTCCCAAATGCAGCGGCGTGGGGGGAGACGTCACCTCCAACTTCTGTGAAATCATCTGAAACAAGAGAACAGAATCTGTTAATGTGATCACTAGAAAGGAGATGTATCATCTCCTAATATTACACTTACCTCACTAAGGCTAGAAAATTCTAATGACCCCTATTAATATTGCCCTTCAGGAGATAACATTGTCAGTCCTGAATGTCCTGTGCACGGGGGCGGACATGACATTGCTGGTAGATTTATCAGACTGAAGAAAAGATGAGAGTTGGTACCATGTTAGCAGTAGAAATACAGGAGGCAAATATAGAAAAGTTAATACCTTTATTGGCTAACTAAGCAGATTTAGGATGCAAGCTTTCAAGACCTCTTAGGTCTCTCCCTCAGGCATGTTATACGGATAAATATGAAAATATCTCTCTTATATACAAGTAAACATTTCATTGATTGAAATGGAAATCAGATAAGAGAACTCAGCCCAGATCCAGGTTCTTTGATCAGTCAATAGTAAAGGAGTGATGTAAATTGCATTCTTCCTCTGAGGAGTCAAAGGTATTTACGATCCCAGTAGGACTGTTGTAAAGGTTAATCCACAATATGATAATGTGACAGGAATTCTCTATCTCTGTTCAGACCAGTATTTAAAGAATTAAACTGCAGCATTAATTTAACCTCCCATGTTTTTCTGTCCCTCTGAGCGTGGAACTGTCCCATCAGCACAGTTAATTTAATGTCCCTGACACTGTGTTCATTTGGGCAAAAATGTTCTCCCACTGGTGTCTGTCCTTTTGTTGTTAACACTGGATCTGTGGGAATTAAACCTTTTATGTACTGGCTGTCCAGTTTCATCTACATAAAGAGCTGTTGGGCATTTTGCACACGTGATGAGGTATATTACATTGGATGATTTGCAGGTGAAGGTACTATTGATCTTATGGTGTAACTGGGTGTGTGGAATGGGTACTTTGTCTGTGATGTAAATGTGTGCACAGGTTTCACACCTCCTTTGTAGGTAGGGAGATGTGCCAACCTGTTTATGGCAAAATTGCAAGAGAACTTCCTGTCCACCTGTGTTACGGTTTTCTGACACTCAGACCAGGGTATGAAGTAAAAACACAGTTTTATTGAATCAGGATGATAACCAGTGCCCCTAGGGGCCAGCACAGGTAAAAACAGTGTAGACAAATACAGACAAAGTATGTGTAATACAGGCAGGAGTATGATTACAAATATAGACTGGAGTAACCCCAAAGGGTTAACAGGAGCAACTGGAGAAACTCAGGCTTAGATTGGCCAACACCCAGGATTGATATCATTCTCTGGATAAACAGTCTCTTAATGTAGAGCAAGGAGTAAAGTGTCAGCACTGTATCACTCTCTAGGTAGAAACAGGGAGCACCCCTATTGCGCTGAGCTGAGCCAATACCACCACGTGGGCTAGGAGGAATGCTACTGCCAGAGCTGAATTAACCAGAATAGGAATCGCCCACAACGAGACTAGTAAATAACCCTGCATATGCCAACTGGATTGTGCCAAGACACCCTTGGGATGCCACGATAGATGGTTGCTGCACAAGCTACAAGGAGCTGATTCACTAGGAAGTGCAGGTGGAAATGTACACTCTGAATGAGAACCGGAGCCAGGACACCCTTCCGGTGTCGCACGGAACCCTACAGCAAGAGCGAACAGACTACCGGTGCCAACCAGCGTGGTCACGGTGCACCCCGAACACCGGACAGGCGGAGCTCTGCAAGGAATAGTATGGCGTCAACAGGAGACTCAGAGTGTAGCGGCTCAAAGGCAACCAGAGGCTTGGCAAGCATACAAGTGGCACGAAACCGGAGACAACTGGCACTGCACGGGTTAATCTGGTCCACACAGGAGAGTACAGCTCAGCAATGCTGATGGCAAAGCAACCTCAGGCTATAGCTGAAAGAGCGAGAGAGGAACAGCGAAAACAGTTCAGAATGTCGCCAGAGCGACCGGAGGACACTGGAACAGCAGCCGGACAGGAGCGATAACCGGAACCGGATGGATACAGCCGCAGGAACATCAACCGGAGAACGGAGCAATCACGGAGCAGGGTCGTCAGCCAGAACCGGGTCAATCACGGAGCAGGGTCGTCAGCCAGAACCGGGTCAATCACGGAGCAGGGTCGTCAGCCAGAACCGGGTCAATCACGGAGCAGGGTCGAAGAGGAGTCAGCCAAGCCGGATCGGTACACAGGAGACACTGGAACTCAGCAACGAGACGCAGGAACAGGAACACCACAAAAGGGCAACTGACAAGTGCCCAAGAGCCAGTATAAAAAGGAACATCCTGGGTGGGCCAATCAGCCTCCTCAAATGCAAAGGTAACACAGTCACAGATTGACAGGGAATCACGGGGACCGTGATAACCTGGCAGATAAAACCCCTGGTCTGACTCCACTTCATAGATCATCTGGACTTCCAGTGAAGAGGAACTTCATAAATTCTATGAAAACTACAATGCATTCCACCCCAGTATCAACCTAACACTCAGTCACTCACGCACAAACATTAACTTCCTAGACACAACTATCAGTATTAAGAACAACTCCATCCACACATCCCTGTACCATAAACCAACGGACAGACCAACCTACCTGAAAAACAATATCTTCCACCCAAAACACACAAAGAACTCCATCATATACAGCTAGACCATCAGATACAACCGCATCTGTTCTGACATGATGGACCACTCAGAAGAGACTTTATAAAAAAGGGTTACAGTGCAAGGATTATTGACAGTCAGATACAGAAGGCTACCCACATACCAAGAAAAAATCTGTTAAGCTACAAAGAACAACATAAGGAAAACCGGGTGCCACTGGTGGTCACTTACCACCCACCAGTTGAAGTTCGATGCAAAATATGAAGTTTGGACTTGAATCATTAATAGTGGGATGAAAGATTTAAGAAGATATTCCCCACAGCCTCCTAACTCTCCTTCAGACAGCCTCCAAATTTAAAATAACTGATGGTAAGGAGTGCCCTGAACCAAAATACAAAAATTGCACATTACCCTGCCTACAAAAGAGGTGTAAAACCTGTGCACACATTAACCGACAGACAAGATACCCATACCGAACACCCAGTTACATAAGATCAACGGTACTTTCACCTGCAAATCATCCAATGTAATATATCTCATCATGTGTGCAAAATGTCCAACAGCTCTTTATGTAAAACCTATATAAAAGGTTTAATTCCCACAGATCCAGCGTTAATAACAAAAGGACAGAGACACCAGTGGGAGAACATTTTTGCCAAAATGGACACAGTGTCAGGGACATTAAACTGACTGTGCTGATGGGACTGTTTCACACTCAGAGGGACAGAAAAAAATGGGAAGTTAAATTAATGCTGCAGATTAATACTTTAAATATTGGTCTGAACAGAGATAAATAATTCCTTTTACATTATCACATTATGGATTAACCTTTACAACAGTCCCACTGGGATTGTATATACCTTTGCCACCTCAGCAGAAGACTGCAATTTATGTCACTCTACTCTACACTGACTGATCATAGAATCTGGGTCTGGACTGAGCTTTCTTATCTGGTTTCCATTCTAAACAATGCAATGTGTACTTGTATATAAGAGATATGTTATTATATTTATCTGTATAACATACCTGAGGGAGAGACCTGAGATGTCTTGAAGGCTTGCATCCTAAATCTGCTTAGTTAGCCAATAAAGGTATCAACGATTATATTTGCAGACTGAAAAAGGCACAGTGCGTGACGCCATTTCAAATTCCCATCAGCGGTGAGAGGAGTCTGAAGTTTTCTGGTCTGGCTAGTGACTGTCATGGCCACCTCTAGGCTGAGTGAAGATGTTATCTCTTGTATAACTTAAAGAGGTAGCTGCACTCCAAAATTAATAGACTTGAAATAGAAATAAAAATAGCGTCTTTATTAAATTCTTTAAAAAAAGAAAAAGTACATGTCAAATAGCAAAGTGAGGAAGATAACAATACAAGTGAGGAGATCCCATTTACCGTCTAACGCGTTTCGCACTAGTTATAGCGCTTAATCATAGACTCGGTATTCACCCTGACATACTTCACTATATACTCACAGACAATCTGTTGATTGGTTAAAACCAATTTAAAAAAACCCAAAACACAAAAGGGTAACCTCCCCCTCTTAACTGTCAATCCGATTACACACAACCTGTCAGAAACTTCTAATCCGACTGGTGTGTGTAAAAGGAAGGAGACCTGCCGCTATATATTTTGAGAGACCCCTAAACACCAATGAGCGACCCAAAGACACAAAACCTAAACACAGAACATAACATAAAAGCATATAAAAACATAAACTACAGACCTCAACAAAAAAGAAAAAATAAGGGGGAAGCAAAAAATAACCACAGCAATATAGAGCAGAAAGTGAATACCTCCCATCATTGGAGGCATTACAAAAATTCCGCTCTCAGCGAAACACATCAAGGCACCACCCAAATGGTGATTACAAATATAATTGTAACCAATAATCCAAGGAGTTTCTGGTCATGATAATGTAAGTAGATGGTTACTATTAGGAGGGGATACTGCGCATTTGAATGTAAATTTATGGAAATTGTTTTGCACTATTTCTAATTTTGCCTGTTTCAGTTTGCTATTCTGAGGCTCTATGATCAGAAGAAAAATCATTTTATAATGTTGGTATCAGTCAAAATATTTGTTTTTAAATTGACAGTTTTCAAAGAGATAACGAAAATATTAATACTAGTTAATGTCATGAAGTCAATTTAAAAAAAAAAAATTCTTTAAAGGGGAACTTTCACCCCAATTAAACTTAATATCAATTGATTCCTTAGCAATAATGCATTTTAATCCAATTTTTTTTGGTTTTCAAATCGTTGTCTAACACGAGATATAAGGGATTAATTAGTAACTCGTGGCATCACAATAGTGGTAAAATATACCATGCTGGACTCTGGTCTCTTTAACACAGGAGAGTATCACCTCGTGTGATCACCAAAGTCCAGCATGCTGAAAAATTACAGCATTCCCTCAGGAACACAGTAACATTGTATCAGTGGAGTACCAATAGGGGTTGCAGGGGTAGCAACTGCGACCAGGCCTATTACTTCAGGGGCACAGCCGCCACCTGCTAGCCCCATGACCGGCAGCCACAACAAGCCTTGGCATGTGAGAAGATCAGACTGATCTCCCCACCGGCAAGCTGAGGTCTGTGCCTTCTTCAGCACAGACCTCTATTAGCAGCTACTTCTCTGTCCTGGAACTCTAGTAATGTAGAGCACTGGGAGATGACATCATGGTGAGAAGACCGCGCTGGAGTTGCTGATAGAGGTCTGTGCAGAAGGTGGCACATACCTCTCCTGCCACACCGCATGCTGCTGGGCCAACAAGGATGAGGCCTCAACCTTCTGAAGCAGCTAAGGTAGGAGGTGAAATGGGGGCCAGTGTGGAGGTGGTCACTGGAGGCATTTTGGAGGTGGTCAATGGGGGCATTGTGGAGGAGGACAGTGTGGAGGTGGGCAATGTGGAGGTTGACAATGGGGGCAATGTGGTTGGGGGGCCCATGACAATTTTTGCACCAGGGCCCGGTGGTTTTTTGTTACGCATCTGCATTGTACTAAGGAACATCTGTATGGCAGCCTGTGGGTGCCGCCCGCAGACTTTTCTTACTAATTACATTGAAAGTTGCAGTTCTCACTGCTACCTCCAATGAATGGTTGACCTACGTGTGCACCAGGCTGTAATACTGGCTGACACTCACATGTGTGGCCATCAGATCTCCTCTCCTGTACTCCAGCTGCTGGTGGAATACAGGATAGAGGGGACTGCACTTAGAGGGCTGTTCCCCCTGCTTAAAGAGACCAAAAGCAGATATAAAATACATATAAAAACAGGAAATAGACAGTAAACAGTTGCCTAACTATTTAAGTCCTTCTGATAAACAAATTAAGAGAAACTTTATTCTTTGTATAAAAACCATTATGTTACAGAGATTGCCCTGCTGAATAAAACAAGGGGACTCCTACCATGGTCAAATGTTTTATTTAAAAGATATAAGACTTCAAACTGACACGAAATATGTGGTTACTTCCTGAAAGAGCTGACAGGAAGTGACTCAGCAGTTTCACATTCTATGGACGCTGTTTCTGTCTCACCTCTCCCTGAATAATTCATTGGAATCTGACCACTAGAGGGCACCTTTATTGTAGAAACAAACATGGGGGGTTATGCACTAAAGTGTGATAAAGAGGTGAATTGTGGAAATCTCTTCTCCAGTAATATCTTTTCTCCAATCTCTATGTTATTCCATGGAACCAATGCACTAAGATCTCTAAAGTTGCAGAAATCTTAGTGTATTGGCTCCATAGATTAATACAGGACCTAGAGAGTTTATCAAACGGAAGAAGTCATCTCCGCTTTATGACCTGTTTATCGCCTCTAGTCTTTATCACACCTTAGTGCATCTCCCCCAAGAGTTAAAACTATAATAACTGTTGCCTGGCCGTCAGTCTCGGCAGAATTAGGATTTCTCAGTAATGCAGTAATTATGCTGGCTAATAGCACTATTGTTAAGCTTATTGCTAGATGGGTAATTGTTGGGGGGAGACTTTATTTGGCGTGATAGTTCCCCTTTAAACACAGTATGCATAACGTTTTAAACCAACCAGGTTAATGAGTTCTAACAGGGTTGGTTGATTTCTCTCTGTCAGCTTTAGCAAAAGGTATCTCCAATTAGTTTGATTTTTAAATTAATATATATTGTCGGTGGTTTGTTTGTCTCTTTTATGTCTATGATTAAGCGCTGCGTATATCGCAAAACGCGTAAGACTACTTGTTGGGGTCTTGTTGCTACTATGTGTCCCACCTCCGCAGTAATCTTTGTTACCACTTTTTAATTGGAGAATAAAAAAACCAAGCACATGTATAAGACCTTTTTAGTGAAGGATTTCTTCTTTATTAACGTGATCTCTGCTCCGCTGCAGAGCCGCTGGCTGATCTCAGGAGAGGATTCCCCTGCTCTCAGCTAGAACGCTGACGTCAGCCGGGGAGAACCTTGTAAGCAGTTATCTCTCAAACCATAAGGGTATGATAGATGCCGCTGGGAACATTTTTCTTCTTTATTGAAGGGCTATAACATAGGGATTAGTCATTTTAAGTAATACTATGCCTTTAAGGTGTACTTTCCCTTTAAAAGACAGCATAGTGAAAATTAACAAAAAAAAATCAACTGTTTGAGAAAAAATATGTATTACATACAGATCTCCAAAAAGTATTGTTAAAAACAAATCTGGTGTTAAATTTGATGCAAAACTTTCATAATCACATTTAAATTACAATATTTTCAAAGGATGTTTCTGTCCACCACATCTCAATAAAACCTTTATAATACTGTCTTATTTCAAAGCTGATATTCTGCTTTACATGAAAAAAAAAAACAATGAAATTGACTTTAAATTTAGAATACAGTTTCTTTAAATAACAAGATTTTTATTATTTATTTATTTATATAGCGCCAACTAATTCCGCAGCGTTGCACAATAGGGAATAGACATACAGAGATATTAAATAGTACAAATCAGATGTGGAGAACAGAAGGGTTAGAGGGCCCCCTACTGGTGAGATCTTACAGTCTAGAGGAAGGAAGGTTGGACACAGAAGGTATAAGTGCTATGGGGTGTAAGTGTCTCCTGACACATGAACTGCCGGTCAGTGGGTGGGGGAGAGAAGTGCTGGTGAGTGCAGTAGTCCAGGCAAGGGGTGGTTCTTGGTGATGATGGTTATGGAGGTAGTTGATAGACTTCCCTGAAGAGGTGAGTTGTCAGGTGAGCATCTGAAGATTTGAAGGCTGGGGGAGAGTCTGATGGGGCAGGGAGGGAGTTCCAGAGTTGAGGTACAGCACAGGAGAAGTCCTGTAGGCGGGAGTGGGAGAGGTCCTGTAGGAGGGAGTGGGAGAAGTCCTGTAGGTGGGAGTGGAGAAGTCCTGTAGATGGGAGTGGGAGAGGTCCTGTAGGAGGGAGTGGGAGAAGTCCTGTAGGTGGGAGTGGAGAAGTCCTGTAGATGGGAGTGGGAGAGGTCCTGTAGGCGGGAGTGGGAGAAGTCCTGTAGGAGGGAGTGGGAGAAGTCCTGTAGGTGGGAGTGGAGAAGTGCTGTAGATGGGAGTGGGAGAGGTCCTGTAGGCGGGAGTGGGAGAAGTCCTGTAGGCAGGAGTGGAAGGATGTAATAAGAGCTGTAGAGAGGAGAAGGTTGAGTGCAGAGCGAAGATGGCATGTGGGAATGTATTTGGAAATGAGAGATGAGATATAGGAGGGTGAGGTGTTAGTGAGGGCTCTAAAAGTTAGTACCAGGATTTTGAATTTAATTCTATATGCTAATGGGAGCCAGTGTAGGGATTGGCAGAGGGGACTGGTGTCAGAGAAGCGGTTGGTGAGGTAGATTAGTCTGGTAGAAGAGTTCATTATGGACTGTAGTGGGGATAGTCAGGTGAGAGGAAGGCCAATTAGTAAAGAGTTACAGTAGTCAAGACGGGACATGATGAGTGTTTGGATTAGAATTTTAGTAGTGTCTTGGGTGAGGAAGGGTCGGATTCTAGAGATGTTGCGGAGGTGGAGGCGGCATGATTTGGAGATTGACTGGAGGTGAGGAATGAAGGATAGGACGGAGTCAAGTGTGACCCCCAGGCAGCGTGCTGTAGGGGTTGGTGTGATGGTAGTGTTGTTAATGGTGAGGGTAATTTCTGGGGTAAGGCTGATTGTAGAGGGAGGGAAGATTGTTAACACAATGCTGTGCCCATTGTCTTGGACCTAAGAGTAACTACTTGTATATTTTGTCCTCTTCAGATCACTGCTGTCAAATCAGCTGTCAGAATATTGGGAGGCTCCGAAAATTAAAGGAGCAGTAAACTTTTTTTATGAAAGCCTATATGTTATAGAGCTTTTCCTGCTGAATAAAATGCAGACACTCCCACTGTGGTCAGATGTTTTATGCAAACATTATAAAAATTCAAATAATGAGAAAGTGAATTACAGTGTGATTACTTACTAATAATGATAACTGACAGGAAGTGACTCAGCAGTGTCTTTCACATTCTATGAATTACTGTTTGTTACTTTCCTCTCAAACAGAATGTAACAGAATAACTAATTGGACTTTGACCACTAGAGGGCACTGCTAATATAAAATATATGCATCTCACAGCAGTGGGAGGACCCATATTTTACTCAACAGGAAATGCCCTACAATTTATATTTTAAAGTTTACTGCTCTTTTAGAGACTGCGTGTAGGGGTGGACATGACCAATGACAAGCTGAGAACCACTGCAGAACGTTACGCCTGGCCATCAGGGTGGATTTACATCCCAGTTACCCCATAGACAAGACAGCCTTAGCTCCACCCATAGTCGCACCCCCATTCCTGAGATGGCCATGCCCCCCAGTCCCATCCACAAAAATACCCTTAGCCTATCACAAGAATGATCTAAAAATGCTTCAACTGCTTGAGATCTCCAATGCATCTCTCTAGCATCCAAGGAGTTAAATAATAGCCTGTAAATTGGTATAGAAAATGGTGCAGGGACACCGAGATTCCTGTGGTCACACCCACATTTCAGCATATGGGTCTGCATGGTTTAGACTCCTCCCCTCAATATTAGGAGCTCTGGGCAGTTTGTTTTCTCTGCCCATTGGGAAATCCGGCCCTGATGAACATTCTTGGTCGATTACCTTCAGGATCCTCATTGTAGACACCGCAAAGACCTCTGGTTCTGCTCCGCTGGTCCAAAGTCACCGTCACATACACATTGTTCACCCCATCGGACTTCACCCGCACACCCAGCCCGCTCTCTATGAACACGAAGTCTCCAAGCCAGAGGATGTTTATACCTACAGTAGAGGATGACATGGGAGAATGGGGAGGTATATAAAGATTAGGAAAAAGTCACGCGGGGTTCCTGAGGGCACCTGTGCTAGACAATATGGGACACGTGTGTGAAAACCAAATGGGCAATTCTATAGCAGACCAAGTGCTCTATAGGGGACGAATAAAAATTCACATTGACTTAAAGGGATAGTATTGCCTGAAAATAATTTTATTTTATATTGTAGCCCTTAAAAAAATGATATAAGTCTTACTTCCCAAACCTTATTGGGAGATATTAGCAAGTAAAGTTTCCCCTGCAGTGACGTTGCTGCTCAAGCCTTCAGATTTGGAATCCGGTCCCCAGACCGGCTGCGGCCCTTCAGCAGTGCCGAAATCACGATCTTTAAAAATAATTTCCTAATTGGAATGGTCTACAAAGTGTGCTTGCAAGCCAGGAACACTTTGTAGATAGTTCCAATGAAGTAGTTCTTTTTAAAGATAGTGATCTCAGCACTGCTAAAGAGCTGCCTGTGGACCAGATTCCAAATCTGTCCACTAGATGGCAGACTTGACTAAAACAGCCAGGTACAGGGAACTTTACTTAACTCTACTTGCTAATATCTCCCAAACCATAAAGGTTTGGGAGATAAGACTTATATCATTTTTAATGTTTTTTAAGGGCTACAATATAAAATAAATTATTTTCAATGCCATACTATCCCTTTAAACAGGATGAGGGAGATTCACTAAGCGGTAAAAAAGAGGTGATAAAGTAGTTCTCCAGTGATATCACTTCTCCAGTTCCTATGTTATTCTATGGAGCCTATTCAATAAGATGCACAAAGTTAATGAAATCTTAGTCCATTGGCTCCATAGAATAACATAGGAACTGGTTTAATGAATCTTCCCCCTTGAGTGCTAGTGACTCCTCCTCTAAACATTTCTAGGGCTTCAAAATCACCCTTTATTAACCCTCTGAATGCCGGAAAGGTATCCAAAGCATTGCAATACAACTGGGCCCCTCTCTGATACACAAAAAAAGGTTAAAAAGGGGGCACAGGACAAATGCACGTTGCACTGAACCGCAGCAGCTCAGTAATAGTTATTTCAGCCATCCAGCCCGTGTTTATCATGTGTCACTTATTAACCCTTTGAGTGTCAGAGGGGTACACAACGCACTGCTTTGCAATGCGCTGCATACCCCTCTGACACTCAAAGGGTTAACATGCCTGGAAACATTCATATTCATACACCCACAGGGCTAGGGATAGGACTGATCAAATAACGCTAATTGCATCATGATGTGGGTGGGGCAGAGGACGTCGCTGATTTGGAGCAATGAGAGGCGGAGTTTGCATATAAATGGGCAGAGAAGTGGGAGGGACAGGTGTCAGTGGGCGGAATGGGTGGAAAAGAGGGCGGAAAGGCTGGGAAAGTGGGCGGGGTTACCACAGAGCTCACCATGTCAGAGAATCGGCCTCTGTTCCCAGAGAGCCGGTAACTGGACCTGAAACACGGAGTCTCTGGGGCAGATCCTTACAGGTCCCATGTATGTCTATTAAAGGGACGGTCTCTAGCATTCAGTGGGTTAACCCTGTGATTGCCATATTGCACACCCCTCTGGCACTCAAAGGGTTAAAGGCTGCAGTGAAAACAATGTGAATTTGTGTCTGTCCCCTACAGTGCGGCCAGTTTGCTGTGTAATTGCACCACTTTTCCTTTGTACATAAGACCTAAAGGGCCATGTGTCTAAAAAAAAGGTAACAACAGGAAGTGCCTGCGCGGACTAACTAGCCATCATCTATACATCTACTGATACATACTGCTGTGGAGCGTATGTGTGTATATTTCAATACGCAGGTATGGGATGTATTACTACTTCTGTGTCTTGCGTCTATATGGTTATCTGAACTAGGAACGTTGTATACGTAAGACGTTGGTCACAGTAGTTGTTATTTGCGTGTTTTATTATACGATGATCCTTTACGTGCGCTTATGTTTGCGCAGGATGCGCACTGTAGCCTTTCTGAGTATACGTTGTGCCTTTTTGGCTTCGTACTGTTGTAGGGCATCGTTGGATGTGCACTTATTGGGTGTAGTCCTACTCCTGTGTTTTATGTCTGCGCGTGTTTACGCTTGGAATGTTTTTACGCAAGACGTCAGTTACATCAGTTGTTGATTACTACTTCCGTGTTAGTACACGTGATGTTTCTTGGCGTGCGCCTTTGTTTGCACAGGATGCGGACTGCATCTATGGTGTACTTCCGGATCTTAAAGGGATAGTATTACTTCAAAATTACTATCCCTCATATTGTAGCCCTTAATAAACTGAGTTAAATGACACCAGCGGCATCTCTCAAACCTTTATGGTGTAAGAGATAGCCGCTTTCATAGTTTCCTCTCCCCTGACGTCAGCGTTCTGCTGCCAGCAGGGGAATCCGGTCCCGGGACAGGCGAAGGCTCTTAAACAGAGCCAATATCTCGTTATGGAAGGAAACATGATTAATTGAAACAGTCTTCTTTGTGTACTTGGTTACCAAGCACACGTAGAAGACTGTTTCAATTAATTACTTTTACTTTCATAACGAGATATCGGCCCTGCTGAAGAGCCTCCTCTTGATTCAGGGACCGGATTCTCCTGCTGGCAGCAGAACGCTGACAGCAGGGGAGAGGAAACTTTGAAAGCGGCTATCTCTTAAAGGGATAGTAATACTTCGTTTTAACTTTATTTTATTTTGTAGGCATTAAAAAAACATGAAGAATGATATAAGTCTTATCTCTCAAACCTTTATGGTTTATGAGATATTCACAAACAAACTATCCCCCCCCGTTCAACCAGATCAGAAGGGAGGTGCCCAGATAGACTGCAGAGAGGGACAATCTTCAATTAAGATAAGGGAAAAGCTGAAAAACTTGTCAAGGGGGGCAGGGATTTCATTGTTCTCATAGGAAGAAGATTGTCCCCTTCTGTTATCTGTCTGGTCTATGGACTGGATTCCACATCTGAGAAGAGATTGTTTACACTAGGAAAAAGGGGCGAGAGGGGAAACTTTGCTTGTGAATATCTCATAAACCATAAAGGTTTGAGAGATAAGACTTATATCGTTCTTCATGTTTTTTTAATGCCTACAAAATAAAATAAAGTTAAAACGAAGTATTACTATCCCTTTAAACCATAAAGGTTTGAGAGATGCCGCTGGTGTCATTTAACTCAGTTTATTAAGGGCTACAGTATGAGGGATAGTAATTTTGAAGTAATACTATCCCTTTAATGGATATGGGTATTATATAAGGGGCCATTTGTGAACGGGTAAGGCGATGTTTTATTATTATATATATTTGAATTTAGCATTTATAGCCATTGCTCTTGATAAAGAAGCCGTTTGCTTTGAAACGCGTTGAGCGTTCTTTTTGGCTGATATTTACTGTTACATTGCATTGCTATATTGCATTTTTTTTAAATGAATTTTTGGCAATAAACTTGCATTTTTATATAAGCGGATCTACTTTATTGAACTGGAGGTGGAGCAGGGCGGATAGTTTATTCCCTGCATGCTATACTGACCGGTTCGATTATTATAGGCCGGTTAGGTCTGATAAGTGAGTATAATTTTTTATATATAACTCATTTTTTGTATATTGCTGGAGGATTGCGCCCCTGCTGGTTGTTGTTTTTTATTTTTGCTTAACCCCTTAAGGACCGGGAAATCCGGCCGAAGACGCGACTCAACGACCACGGAGCAAAATTTTTTTTTTGCTCCGTTGCGTTCCGGACACCCCGAACGGCGTGCAGCCGCGGGGGGAGCCCGGAACTCGATGACGGTCATAGTACGTCATCGGTCGTTAAGTCAAATCGACCCTTGACGTACTATGACCGTCAAGGGTCGTTAAGGGGTTAAGGATCTTGCGAGAGGTCTTCTTTGCTGGAGAGCTGCATCCTGACCAATTCGGATTGACTGAGTGAGGGCAGTTTTTAATCCCTCACCTGTCCCACTGACCACCTGTAGTGGTCTTTTATATTGTAAGTACAATGGTGATTTGGTGAAGGACATTTATTACTGACTGTGTTACACTAGGAGCGCCCATCTTGTTTTTTCTGTTTCGATCTACTGATATACTAGTCCTCTAAAGTAACGTAAAATGGATAAAACAACATAGAGGAGAGTGTGAAAGCTTTTTGGAATTAACAGTTGATTTAGGTGATAGTGTCCCTTTAATATGAGGAAACAAGGTCTATTATCAGATTCTAGAAAGACCCTAGTCAGCGTTCCCGCTAAGGTGAGCGACCCGCCCCTTACCTGTGAACCTCATTGCTCAATCCCCCAGAGGAACACTAAGGTCTGGAGCTGGGAGTGACATAAAGTAGGCAGGACTTGATTGGGTTTGCTGTGATTGAGAGAAGGGGAGGAGGCGGGGTTTGCATTTCAAATGGGCGGAGAGTGGGAAGAACTGGGCGGAGATGAGTGGAACTGTCAGTGAAGTGGGTGGAGTTACAAGAAAACCCACTAACAATCAGTCTCTGTCTCCAGCGACCTGGCAATATATATATATATATCCCTTTGCATGCCAGAGGGGGGACGCAACGCAATGCGAAGCAATGCATTGCATATTCCTCTAGCACACAAAGGGTTATATATGTATATATATATATATATATATCTGAGTGGTTTCTGGTTCGCTGTCCGCCTTGCCCCAGGGCAGTATGGGGGCGGAGATCAGCTGCATGCAGTGAATCAGGAGTGGGTGAGAACGAAGCAGGGCCCCTCCCACTCCTGTGGAAATCACTGCAGCGAGATTTGCCTCTGCAATGGTCCACCAGGTGCCTGACGTGCACAGTGCGCCCTATCGCACGGGCAACACTGGCACCATTCACTAGTGAAACATAAAAACTGGCATCTCCGGGGTCAGATCCGGAGAGTTTCCTGGTGTGTCCAGTACTGAAGGAGTTAAATGGGAGTTGTATGCACCATGTAGCTGTGCCTGTTTGAGGTATTATTTAACTCTTTCACTGCTGGGTCACTCAGGGGTTCTCGCCGTTTTACCCAACTCTTGCAGACGCCAGTCAATGTACAGTAATGTCCCTCACCGTTGTGCAGATATGGATCTCCTTCCGCTACCGTACCGCCATTTACTGACACCGCTTTCCTCTTCACTACAACCTGCTCCAATCCGAATATCATCCTGAGAGCCTGGAACCAAAGACGGGGATCAGTAGGAGAACCTGGGATTTATCCACAATGGGGCGCATGTGTAAAAGAGGGGAGTCAAACCAACTGCACCGAAAGGGACACAAGAATTCCCCAGATTACCATGGATTTAAATGGAGATGTATAACTGCTAGCATTCAAGGGGTTAAAATTTCAGTTTAAAACAGCTGGAATTAGTATTTGTCACCTATGATGATGTTGGTTTATCCCAGAATTGCAGTGAGTTGCAGCTGGTGATGCAGGTTATTATCAACCACCTCTAGTTCTTCTCAGATATAATAAAATTCCCCCAGCACCACCGGCATCTTACACTAACGACTGCTACCTGGAGTTCACTTGTACTAAAAGGAATCACCGTCCTATTGTATTACTGATGATATAATATTATTATTAGATCTACCAGGGGCTGAGTACAAGACAGTGAACCATTAGCTATGTGTAGAAATCCATAAATGTATGTTTGCAATCGCTCTTGTTTCCTCGCAACAAACATACTGACACCTTGAAGATTCCCGAATTAACTGCAAAGTTATAACATGTTCCCGAATTAACTGCAAAGTTAGCACATATTCCTAAATTGATGGCAAAGTTATAACATGTTCCTAAATTAAATGCAAAGTTAGAACATGTTCTTAAATTAATAGCACAGGTATAATGTTCCCAAATTAACTGCAAAGTTAGAACATGCTCCTAAATTGATGGCAAAGTTAGCACCATCTTCTAAATTAACAGCACAGTTAACACATGTTCCTAAATTAACTGCAAAGATATAACATGTTCCTAAATTAACTGCAAAGTTAGCACGTGCTCCTAAATTGATGGCAAAGTTAGAACTTGTTCCTAAACTAAATGCAAAGTTATAACATATTCCTAAATTGATGGCAAAGTTAGAACTTGTTCCTAAACTAAATGCAAAGTTATAACATATTCCTAAATTGATGGCAAAGTTAGCACAGGCTCCTAAATTATCAGCAATGTTAACACATGTTCCTAAATGAACTGCATAGTTAGCGCATACTCCTAAATAAACGGCACAGCCAGATGTATGAAAATGTGTGCTAACTGCTTTGCTGAATTAGGAACAATTGTTAATCTTCTCGCAAAATGTAGGACATTTTAGACATGGCCATTTTTTGAAAAGCATTTGGTAAAAAAGTACAGATGTTAAAAGGTAATTCATAAAAAAACATGCACATGTGCTAATCATTTCCCTTCCACCATAAATCCCATTTTTACTGGCTGTCCTGGACATCAGCAGCTCGGTGGCAAAGCCTTTGTGTAATTAAGGCAAATCCTATAAAGAAATAGAGATCCGTATTCAGGAAGGTAACAAGGTGACATTCAGGAGGAAAGCAGCTATACCATATGGTAGAAATGCAAATTCTGAGACTAAGATATGCATTGCCTTGTGTTTGGAGACTTCTCTAGCACTGAAGGTGTTAAACGTCCCATTTAAATCAGTGGTAATTTACCGGATTGTTATGAGCATTTTTAGTTGTAATCTACAAAGTACTTCGTTTGCTCCAAAACTGCAACAAATCACCTTATTGAACACGGTCACAAGTTCTTTAATGTTTTGATTAAGAATTATTTTATTTGTTAAAAAAAACAGTAACAAGTATGACGTAAACACCACATAAATCATCATTAAGGGCCATAGTCAGGAAGATCAGAGGAGCGATTCTGGGACAAACCAACTTCACTATAGGGGACAAATAAAAATTCCATTTGAATTAAATGGGACATTTAACCCTTTCATACCCTTCTGGCAATGAAAGGGTTAAATGCCCCATTGAATTCAAATGGAATTTTTAAAGGGATAGTAATACTTAAAATGTAAAAAAAAGAGTACTCCAACTGCTGAAAGGTATTTCATTCAAAAGTTATTAATTTTCAAATTTGAATTTTTTTAGCTGCAATATCACAGTGGCCTGAAATTGTACAGTGGCGCTGTTGCTACACCATCCTATGGAGATTTATGGTCCCGGGACCAGAGCTGTCCATAGGATCCTGTAGCAACAGCGCCACTGTACAATTTCAGGCCACTTTGATATTGCACCTAAAAAATTCAACTTTGAAAATTAATAACTTTTGAATGAAACACCTTTCAGCAGTGGGAGTACCCTTGTTTTACTCAGGGGGATAAACCCTACAACATATTTTTTTTTACATTTTAAGTATTACTATCCCTTTAACTCCTGGAATTCTAAAGAGTGCCCCAATGCATTGCAAAGCAACATATTGGAAACCTCCCCAGCATTAAAGGGGTTAAATTCATTTTGGGAATTTTTATTTGTCCCCTATGGTGCAGTTGGATAGCTCCAGAATTGATCCACTTTGGATTCCTAAATACAAACCTAAATAAACATTTCATTCTGTATTAACCACTTTGTGTTTGTTTTTGGTAATGGTCATTTTGGCAGTGATTTTGGTAATGGTAATTTTGGCAGTGATTTTGGTGATGGTCATTTCGGGATTGGTTTTGGTTATTTTATAGATGGTTTTGGTTATTTTATAGATGGTTTTGTTTGTAGTCTTCCCGTTCTTACTTTGGGACACTGGCCGCTCACTGCGCAGGGCTCCTGGGAGATATAAATGGCCCAGGTCCCATCAGAAGACGAGGCCAGGGTGTAGGTGCAGGTCCCGTGGAAGTGGAAGTGCTTCCCATCGAAGCTGCGATAGTGGAAGCCGCCCCAGGTCACGCAGGTACTGAAGAGCCTCTGCTGTTGGGTGGAAGCCCCCACCAGAGCAGTGGAGAAGTACGGCTTCATCAGGAAGGGCGAGGGGAGGTCTACAAGCCAGAAGTACAGGAGTCAGAGCCCGTTACCACTATGTATTGTGACTTCATATAATATACATTAGTTCAAACAAAGTGGAGTATAAATGCAATAAAACACTGAAATCAACTTCCTACCCTTACAGCTGTCAAACATCAATTTATCAATCGACAGAACACTAAAATCCCCCACACACACACACGCACACACACTGCCGAGAGTGACAAGGAAATGGCAGTGTGGGAGTTTTAAGGTGACAAGGGGAAGGCGTGTGGGAGTGTGTGGGAGTTTCTAGGAGCAAGGGGATGGTGACGTAGAAGTATATGGGAGTTTTGTGGAGGCAAGAAGAAGGAAGTGTGGGAGTGTTTGGGAGTTTTGGGGAACCAAGGAGAGGGCATTATGGGAGTATGTAGGAGTTTTTGGGGCTGGAAGAGGAGGGTAGTGCAGGAGTGTGTGGGTGTTTTATAAAGATAAAAAGAGGGCAGTGTGGGAATATGTGCGTGTTTTGTGGAGACAAGGGGAGGGCAGTGTAGGAATGTGTTTTGTGGAGACAAGAGGAGGGTAGTGAGGGAGTCCACTGGAGGGCAGTGAGGGAGTATGTGGGTGTTTTATAGAGACAAGAGGAGGGAAGTGTGGGAATGTGTGTGGGTGTTTTATGGAGACAAGAGAAGGGAAGTGTGGGAGTGTGTGGGAGTCAAGGAGAGGGCAGTGTGGGAGTATGTGGGTATTTTATGGAGACAAGAGGAGGGCAGTGTGGGAGTGTGTGGGAGTTAAGGAGAGGGCAGTGTGGAAGCATGTGGGTGTTTATGGAGACAAGAGGAGGGCAGTGTGGGAGTCAAGTGGAGGGCAGTGTTGGAGTATGTGGGTGTTTTATGGAGACAAGAGGAGGGTAATGTGGGAGTGTGTGGTAGTTTTATGGCAAAAATGGGAAGGCAGTGTGGGAGTGTATGGGAGTCAAGGGGAGGGCAGTGTGGGGGTGTATGGAGTGCTAAAGGGAGGGCAATGTTTGGGAGCTTCGGCAGGACCAAGAGGAGGGAAATGTTGGAGTGTGCAGAGTTTTATGGAGACAAGAGGAGGGAAGTGTTGGAGTGTGTGGGAGTTTTATGGAGACAAGAGGAGGGAAGTGTGGGAGTGTGTGGGAGTTTTATGGAGACAGGAGGAGGGGAGTGTGGGAATATGTGGGGGTTTTATGGAGACAAGAGGAGGGAAATGTGGGAGTGTGTGGAGTTTTATGGAGACAAGAGGAGGGAAGTGTGGGAGTGTGTGGAGTTTTATGGAGACAAGAGGAGGGAAGTGTGGGAGTGTGTGGGAGTTTTATGGAGACAAGAGGAGGGTAATGTGGGAGTGTGTGGTAGTTTTATGGCAAAAATGGGAAGGCAGTGTGGGAGTGTATGGGAGTCAAGGGGAGGGAAGTGTGGGAGTGTATGGAGTGCTAAAGGGAGGGCAATGTTTGGGAGCTTCGGCAGGACCAAGAGGAGGGAAATGTTGGAGTGTGCAGAGTTTTATGGAGACAAGAGGAGGGAAGTGTTGGAGTGTGTGGGAGTTTTATGGAGACAAGAGGAGGGAAGTGTGGGAGTGTGTGGGAGTTTTATGGAGACAGGAGGAGGGAAGTGTGGGAATATGTGGGAGTTTTATGGAGACAAGAGGAGGGAAATGTTGGAGTGTGTGAGTTTTATGGAGACAAGAGGAGGAAAGTGTGGGAGTGTGGGAGTTTTATGGAGACAAGAGGAGGAAAGTGTGGGAGTGTGTGGAGTTTTATGGAGACAAGAGGAGGGAAGTGTTGGAGTGTGTGGGAGTTTTATGGAGACAAGAGGAGGGAAGTGTGGGAGTGTGTGGGAGTTTTATGGAGACAGGAGGAGGGAAGTGTGGGAATATGTGGGAGTTTTATGGAGACAAGAGGAGGGAAATGTTGGAGTGTGTGGGAGTTTTATAGAGACAAGAGGAGGGAAGTGTGGGAGTGTGTGGGAGTTTTATGGAGACAAGAGGAGGGTAATGTGGGAGTGTGTGGTAGTTTTATGGCAAAAATGGGAAGGCAGTGTGGGAGTGTATGGAGTGCTAAAGGGAGGGCAATGTTTGGGAGCTTCGGCAGGACCAAGAGGAGGGAAATGTTGGAGTGTGCAGAGTTTTATGGAGACAAGAGGAGGGAAGTGTTGGAGTGTGTGGGAGTTTTATGGAGACAAGAGGAGGGAAGTGTGGGAGTGTGTGGGAGTTTTATGGAGACAGGAGGAGGGAAGTGTGGGAATATGTGGGAGTTTTATGGAGACAAGAGGAGGGAAATGTTGGAGTGTGTGAGTTTTATGGAGACAAGAGGAGGAAAGTGTGGGAGTGTGGGAGTTTTATGGAGACAAGAGGAGGAAAGTGTGGGAGTGTGTGGAGTTTTATGGAGACAAGAGGAGGGAAGTGTTGGAGTGTGTGGGAGTTTTATGGAGACAAGAGGAGGAAAGTGTGGGAGTTTTATGGAGACAAGAGAAGGAAAGTGTGGGAGTGTGTGGAGTTTTATGGAGACAAGAGGAGGGAAGTGTTGGAGTGTGTGGGAGTTTTATGGAGGCAAGAGGAGGGAAGTGTGGGAGTGTGTGGGAGTTTTATGGAGACAGGAGGAGGGAAGTGTGGGAATATGTGGGAGTTTTATGGAGACAAGAGGAGGGAAATGTTGGAGTGTGTGGGAGTTTTATGGAGACAAGAGGAGGAAAGTGTGGGAGTGTGTGGAGTTTTATGGAGACAAGAGGAGGGAAGTGTTGGAGTGTGTGTGAGTTTTATGGAGACAAGAGGAGGGAAGTGTTGGAGTGTGTGAGAGTTTTATGGAGACAGGAGAAGGGAAGTGTTGGAGTGTGTGGGAGTTTTATGGAGACAGGAGGAGGGAAGTGTGGGAATATGTGGGAGTTTTATGGAGACAAGAGGAGGAAAGTGTGGGAGTGTGTGAGTTTTATGGAGACAAGAGGAGGGAAGTGTGGGAGTTTTATGGAGACAAGAGGAGGGAAGTGTGGGAGTGTGTGGGAGTTTTATGGAGACAGGAGAAGGGAAGTGTTGGAGTGTGTGGGAGTTTTATGGAGACAAGAGGAGGGAAGTGTGGGAGTGTGTGGGAGTTTTATGGAGACAAGAGGAGGGTAATGTGGGAGTGTGTGGTAGTTTTATGGCAAAAATGGGAAGGCAGTGTGGGAGTGTATGGGAGTCAAGGGGAGGGAAGTGTGGGAGTGTATGGAGTGCTAAAGGGAGGGCAATGTTTGGGAGCTTCGGCAGGACCAAGAGGAGGGAAATGTTGGAGTGTGCAGAGTTTTATGGAGACAAGAGGAGGGAAGTGTTGGAGTGTGTGGGAGTTTTATGGAGACAAGAGGAGGGAAGTGTGGGAGTGTGTGGGAGTTTTATGGAGACAAGAGGAGGGAAGTGTGGGAGTGTGTGGAGTTTTATGGAGACAAGAGGAGGGAAGTGTGGGAGTTTTATGGAGACAACAGGAGGAAAGTGTGGGAGTGTGGGAGTTTTATGGAGACAAGAGGAGAAAAGTGTGGGAGTGTGTGGAGTTTTATGGAGACAAGAGGAGGGAAGTGTTGGAGTGTGTGGGAGTTTTATGGAGACAAGAGGAGGAAAGTGTGGGAGTTTTATGGAGACAAGAGAAGGAAAGTGTGGGAGTGTGTGGAGTTTTATGGAGACAAGAGGAGGGAAGTGTTGGAGTGTGTGGGAGTTTTATGGAGACAAGAGGAGGGAAGTGTGGGAGTGTGTGGGAGTTTTATGGAGACAGGAGGAGGGAAGTGTGGGAATATGTGGGAGTTTTATGGAGACAAGAGGAGGAAAGTGTGGGAGTGTGTGAGTTTTATGGAGACAAGAGGAGGGAAGTGTGGGAGTTTTATGGAGACAAGAGGAGGGAAGTGTGGGAGTGTGTGGGAGTTTTATGGAGACAGGAGAAGGGAAGTGTTGGAGTGTGTGGGAGTTTTATGGAGACAAGAGGAGGGAAGTGTGGGAGTGTGTGGGAGTTTTATGGAGACAAGAGGAGGGTAATGTGGGAGTGTGTGGTAGTTTTATGGCAAAAATGGGAAGGCAGTGTGGGAGTGTATGGGAGTCAAGGGGAGGGAAGTGTGGGAGTGTATGGAGTGCTAAAGGGAGGGCAATGTTTGGGAGCTTCGGCAGGACCAAGAGGAGGGAAATGTTGGAGTGTGCAGAGTTTTATGGAGACAAGAGGAGGGAAGTGTTGGAGTGTGTGGGAGTTTTATGGAGACAAGAGGAGGGAAGTGTGGGAGTGTGTGGGAGTTTTATGGAGACAAGAGGAGGGAAGTGTGGGAGTGTGTGGAGTTTTATGGAGACAAGAGGAGGGAAGTGTGGGAGTTTTATGGAGACAACAGGAGGAAAGTGTGGGAGTGTGGGAGTTTTATGGAGACAAGAGGAGAAAAGTGTGGGAGTGTGTGGAGTTTTATGGAGACAAGAGGAGGGAAGTGTTGGAGTGTGTGGGAGTTTTATGGAGACAAGAGGAGGAAAGTGTGGGAGTTTTATGGAGACAAGAGAAGGAAAGTGTGGGAGTGTGTGGAGTTTTATGGAGACAAGAGGAGGGAAGTGTTGGAGTGTGTGGGAGTTTTATGGAGACAAGAGGAGGGAAGTGTGGGAGTGTGTGGGAGTTTTATGGAGACAGGAGGAGGGAAGTGTGGGAATATGTGGGAGTTTTATGGAGACAAGAGGAGGGAAATGTTGGAGTGTGTGAGTTTTATGGAGACAAGAGGAGGAAAGTGTGGGAGTGTGGGAGTTTTATGGAGACAAGAGGAGGAAAGCGTGGGAGTTTGTGGAGTTTTATGGAGACAAGAGGAGGGAAGTGTTGGAGTGTGTGGGAGTTTTATGGAGACAAGAGGAGGAAAGTGTGGAAGTGTGGGAGTTTTATGGAGACAAGAGGAGGAAAGTGTGGGAGTGTGTGGAGTTTTATGGAGACAAGAGGAGGGAAGTGTTGGAGTGTGTGGGAGTTTTATGGAGACAAGAGGAGGGAAGTGTGGGAGTGTGTGGGAGTTTTATGGAGACAAGAGGAGGGAAGTGTGGGAGTGTGTGGGAGTTTTATGGAGACAGGAGAAGGGAAGTGTTGGAGTGTGTGGGAGTTTTATGGAGACAAGAGGAGGGAAGTGTGGTAGTTTTATGGAGACAAGAGGAGGGAAGTGTGGGAGTTTGTGGGAGTTTTATGGAGACAAGAGGAGGGAAGTGTTGGAGTGTGTGTGAGTTTTATGGAGACAAGAGGAGGAAAGTGTGGGAGTGTGTGGAGTTTTATGGAGACAGGAGAAGGGAAGTGTGGGAGTTTTATGGAGACAAGAGGAGGGAAGTGTTGGAGTGTGTGGGAGTTTTATGGAGACAAGAGGAGGAAAGTGTGGGAGTGTGTGGAGTTTTATGGAGACAGGAGAAGGGAAGTGTGGGAGTTTTATGGAGACAAGAGGAGGGAAGTGTTTGAGTGTGTGGGAGTTTTATGGAGACAAGAGGAGGGAAGTGTGAGAGTGTGGGAGTTTTACGGAGACAAGAGGAGGGAAGTGTGGGAGTGTGTGGGAGTTTTATGGTGACAAGAGGAGGGAAGTGTGGGAGTGTGTGTGAGTTTTATGGAGACAAGAGGAGGGAAGTGTGGGAGTGTGTGTGAGTTTTATGGAGACAAGAGAAGGGAAGTGTGGGAGTGTGTGGGAGTTTTATGGAGACAAGAGGAGGGAAGTGTGGGAGTGTGTGGGACTTTTATGGAGACAAGAGGAGGGAAATGTTGGAGTGTGTGAGTTTTATGGAGACAAGAGGAGGAAAGTGTGGGAGTGTGTTGAGTTTTATGGAGACAGGAGGAAGGAAGTTTAGGAGTGTGTGGGAGTTTTATGGAGACAAGAGGAGGGAAGTGTGGGAGTGTGTGGGAGTTTTATGGAGACAAGAGGAGGGAAGAGTGGGAGTGTGCGTGAGTTTTATGGAGACAAGAGGAGGGAAGAGTGGGAGTGGGAGTTTTATGGCGACAAGAGGAGGGAAGTGTGGGAGTGTGTGGGAGTTTTATGGAGACAAGAGGAGGGAAGTGTGGGAGTGTGTGGGAGTTTTATGGAGACAGGAGAAGGGAAGTGTTGGAGTGTGTGGGAGTTTTATGTAGACAAGAGGAGGGAAGTGTGGGAGTGTGTGGGAGTTTTATGGAGACAAGAGGAGGGAAGTGTGGGAGTGTGTGGGAGTTTTATGGAGACAAGAGGAGGGAAGTGTTGGAGTGTGTGTGAGTTTTATGGAGACGAGGAGGGAAGTGTTGGAGTGTGTGTGAGTTTTATGGAGACAAGAGGAGGAAAGTGTGGGAGTGTGTGGAGTTTTATGGATACAGGAGAAGGGAAGTGTGGGAGTTTTATGGAGACAAGAGGAGGGAAGTGTTGGAGTGTGTGGGAGTTTTATGGAGACAAGAGGAGGGAAGTGTGAGAGTGTGGGAGTTTTACGGAGACAAGAGGAGGGAAGTGTGGGAGTGTGTGGGAGTTTTATGGCGACAAGAGGAGGGAAGTGTGGGAGTGTGTGTGAGTTTTATGGAGACAAGAGGAGGGAAGAGTGGGAGTGTGAGTTTTATGGAGACAAGAGGAGGGAAGTGTGGGAGTGTGTGGGAGTTTTATGGAGACAAGAGGAGGGAAGTGTTGGAGTGTGTGTGAGTTTTATGGAGACAGGAGGAGGGAAGTGTGGGAGTGTGTGGGAGTTTTATGAAGACAAGAGGAGGGAAGAGTGGGAGCGTGCGTGAGTTTTATGGAGACAAGAGGAGGGAAGAGTGGGGGTGTGAGTTTTATGGACACAAGAGGAGGGAAGTGTGGGAGTGTGTGGGAGTTTTATGGAGACAGGTCAGGTCAGATTAATCTTCATAGTATGTGGGCCATTTAGCAGTGTATTTCAATAATGTTCGTGTAGTAGTTCAACAGCAATTCAATTGTAAACGATCCTCCTCCCTCCTGTTTCTCCTACATCACGCTGCCTCCTAAACTGGTCGGATGGAGCGCAGCGAAGGACCATCTTCACTGAGCGTAAGGAAAATCCTGCGCTCCTTCCTCAATGGGGCAGGGTTTTCCTTTTTCTTACTGAATGAAGATTGTCCCTCCCTGTGTGCTGTCCGTTCCCACAACAGAGGGGAGCCGGTTAGAGAGAGGTAAAAGTGGTGGAAGGGGGTTCCTCTAGAAATTAATTGCTCATGAACTACTACACGGACATTGAAATAGAGCACTAAATGGCCCACATACTATGAAGATTAATCTGACCTGATGTGTTTAGAAAACATTACTATCCCTTTAAAGGGATAGTAATGTTTCACAATAAAATCAGCTCCAATTAATCTTTATAATATTTGGGCCATGGAGAGCGTTATTTCAATACTGTCAGAGTTGTAGTCCAAGAGTAATTGAATGATAAAGTATCTCCCTCCTGCCCCTTTTACTGATGTAACACTGCTCACCTCAGAGCAGCAAGACTGTCCGGATGGATCACAGAGAGGGTCAATCTTCAGTGATCATAAGGGAAAACCTGAAAAACCTGTTGATGGGGGCAGAGTTTCCTTATGATCACAGTAAGAAGATTGTCCCTTGCTGAGATCTGTCTGGTCCCAGGACCAGATTCCACATCTGAGGTGGGCAGTGTTACACTAGGTAAAAGAGCAGGAGGGGGGATACTTTATCATTCAATTACTCTTGTACTACAACTCTGATAGTATTGAAATAACACTCTCCATGGCCTAAATACTACGAAGATTAATCACATAAGAGTGATCTGAAAAAGGGACCTAGACATTTTGCACATTGTAAGTAGATATCAGGGCTGGATTTACATCTCAGGTGTCCCTAGGTACAAATCATCCAAGGTGTCCTTAGCCCCTCCCATGGCCCCACCCACATCTCACTGGACTCCACCCCTATCCCAGGCCACTTCTGTGTGGTAAAGGAAATAATCTAAGTCCATAATTTAAAGGCCTAGAAAAAGATGGAAATCTCTTGGCTGGTAGAGTGGTCTGATGTGTTGGAGAAATCGCTATCGTTCAAGCAGTTAAATAATAGTCGGTAAAGGGACCAGTAAACTGGTAACTAAACTGTCAACCCAGTGGTGTAACTGGTCCTTAAAGGGCCCAAGTGCAATTATTTTTGGGCCACAGAATTATTTTCATTGAGGCATAACTAGAAATGACTGGATCCTGGTGCAGATGCTTCCCCTTGTATGTGGGCCCTGGCACAACGGCTCCCTATGCACCAATGTAGTTACTGCTCTATGTCCACCATAAACGAGGGATGTATAGGTATATGATGTATATGATCACATCCACCTCTCAGAATATGGGTGCAGCCTGCACAGCTGATACGTAATTCAGACTTTGACACTCCAGGCCGTTGCCTACTGAGGATAATCGGAGATCCAGCCCTGCTAGACATGAAAGTTCATACATTTTCTTGTATGTTCGTTACCATAACGAGTCTTCTAATTATAGAAATTAATAAATGTGACTTACAAAAAGAAAGTATATAAATAACTTCTGGTTCTCTCCACCAGATTGTGCTGTAACACATTATATGAGAAGGGCAAGGTCCGGTGAGGTGATTTCTGGTGGGACTGACCTGTGGGCGAGACGTAAGAACAGCTGAAGCAGAATTCGGAGGTGACGTTCTTCCAGCTGTGGCCCCAGGGGTGGGTGCAACACTCCTCCATGCTCATGAGGGAGACATTGTGGGAGTTCAAAATGTCCTGGCAGTTCCATGTAGAGAAGCAGCGACCCAAGAAGCCTTCTCCTAAATGGGAACATACAAGGAAGTGTAAACCAAAAAAGGAAGAGGGTGAAAAGGTCACCTATAGTCATACCTGGTAATTCTCCAGATCTGCCCCAGAGACTCCTGTTTTTAGAGTTAATTACTTGGTTTCCAGTGACAGAGACTGATTCTCCTGTGGTGGTGAGTTTCTCCCAAAACTATGCCTACTTCTTCTCCTTCCCACCCTGTTCCATCCACATCCTACCCACTCATCCTCCTTCTCATCCTGTTCTGCCCACTTCCCACCCACTTCTTCTCCTTCCCACCCTATTCCTCCCACTTCCCCTCCCTGCTACCCTGTTCCTTCCTCTTCTCCTCCTTCTCACCCGTTCCTCCAGCTGTCCACTCACTTCTTCCCAACATTTAAATTTTAGTGCGTGGGCTCCAAAGAATAACATAAGAAGTGTTATCACCTCTTTATCACATCTTAGTGCATAATCCTCAATGGGGGAGATTCACAAAGAGGTGATAAAGAGGAAATGACTTCTCCAGTTTATCACTTCTCAAATTGCTATGTTGTTCTATGGAGCCAAATGCACTAAGATTTCTTCAACTTTGGAGATCTTAGTGAGTAAGCACCATGGAATAACATAAGACCTGGAGAAGTGATAAACTGGAGAAGTCATCTCCACTTTATCACCGCTTTATCACCGCTTAATGAATCTCCCCCAAGGTGTTATTCTAGAGAAATTTTAGAGAATTGGCTCCATAGAATACCATAGGAACTGGAGAAGTGATATCACTGGAGAAGTTATCTCTACTTTCTCCCCTCTTTATCACACCTTAGTGCATCTCCCCCAATGTGATTTTTGGAATAGTGAAATTAACTGAAATTAGTTGACTTCAATAAGTGTATCCTAATAATCCAAATAATGGCAGAAATTCCAGACCACAAGACCTAAGACATTCTAAGGAAATAAAGCAAACACCGCGGAAATAATTAGAAGAAGTAAAGGTCAAATAGTGTGAGACAGGAAAGGTCAAGCAATGAGGGACAATATAGACCAAGCAATGTAAATGATGGACCCAGTGAAGAACAAGCAATGAGGGACAATATAGACCAAGCAATGTAAATGATGGACCCAGTGAAGAACAAGCAACGAGGGACAATATAGACCAAGCAATGTAAATGATGGACCAAGTGAAGAACAAGCAACGAGGGGCAATATAGACCAAGCAATGTAAATGATGGACCAAGTGAAGAACAAGCAACGAGGGGCAATATAGACCAAGCAATGTAAATGATGGACCAAGTGAAGAACAAGCAACGAGGGACAATATAGACCAAGAAATGTAAATGATGGACCCAGTGAAGAACAAGCAACGAGGGACAATATAGACCAAGAAATGTAAATGATGGACCCAGTGAAGAACAAGCAACGAGGGGCAATATAGACCAAGCAATGTAAATGATGGACCCAGTGAAGAACAAGCAACGAGGGGCAATATAGACCAAGCAATGTAAATGATGGACCCAGTGAAGGACAAGTAATGAGGGACAATATAGACCAAGCAATGTAAATGATGGACCCAGTGAAGAACAAGCAACGAGGGGCAATATAGACCAAGCAATGTAAATGATGGACCCAGTGAAGGACAAGTAATGAGGGACAATATAGACCAAGCAATGTAAATGATGGACCCAGTGAAGAACAAGCAACGAGGGACAATATAGACCAAGCAATGTAAATGATGGACCCAGTGAAAAACAAGCAACGAGGGACAATATAGACCAAGCAATGTAAATGATGGACCCAGTGGAGAACAAGCAATGAGGGACAATATAGACCAAGCAATGTAATGATGGACCCAGTGAAGAACAAGCAACGAGGGGCAATATAGACCAAGCAATGTAAATGATGGACCCAGTGAAAAACAAGCAACGAGGGACAATATAGACCAAGCAATGTAAATGATGGACCCAGTGAAAAACAAGCAACGAGGGACAATATAGACCAAGCAATGTAAATGATGGACCCAGTGGAGAACAAGCAATGAGGGACAATATAGACCAAGCAATGTAATGATGGACCCAGTGAAGAACAAGCAATGAGGGACAATATAGACCAAGCAATGTAATGATGGACCAAGTGAAGAACAAGCAACGAGGGGCAATATAGACCAAGCAATGTAAATGATGGACCAAGTGAAGAACAAGCAACGAGGGACAATATAGACCAAGAAATGTAAATGATGGACCCAGTGAAGAACAAGCAACGAGGGGCAATATAGACCAAGCAATGTAAATGATGGACCCAGTGAAGGACAAGTAATGAGGGACAATATAGACCAAGCAATGTAAATGATGGACCCAGTGAAAAACAAGCAATGGGACAATATAGACCAAGCAATGTAAATGATGGACCCAGTGGAGAACAAGCAATGAGGGACAATATAGACCAAGCAATGTAATGATGGACCCAGTGAAGAACAAGCAATGAGGGACAATATAGACCAAGCAATGTAAATGATGGACCCAGTGGAGAACAAGCAATGGGACAATATAGACCAAGCAATGTAAATGATGGACCCAGTGGAGAACAAGCAATGGGACAATATAGACCAAGCAATGTAAATGATGGACCAAGTGAAGAACAAGCAATGGGACAAGCACAAAGAGACAATACAGACAAATCAATAAAAAACAGAAATCCCAAGCAGAAGGAACAAACATCACCCAAACATTGACATACATCCCAAACTGTGATCCTTTTATGTAGGAGATTGACATGTTACAAGCTGTTACAGATACCCCAGAAACTAGAGAGACAGGCAGATTAACCCCTGGGGTACCAGAGGATGAGGAGCACATTGTTTTGCAATCAGACCCCCCACTCCTACAGTCCTCCAGCAATTAACCCTTTCTGGATACAAATGACAACTTAATAACCATAAGAATGATTAGCATCAAACTTCAACAACCAGCAAAGTGAGTGATTTGGAAAAGTCAGACTTTTATTTGTGATAAAGATAAAGGAAAGGTAAGTAATGAGAAATAGGATGGTCCAACTAAAGAGAAATTAGTTATAGCTGATAAATAATAAAAACAAATTCTAATCAGTATTACCCAGAAAAGTCCATGGGGTTAAATCTAAATAGTAGAATAAACAGGAATCAATATACTCCAACAACCGAGAACAATCCGAAGAACTAAATCCGATACAGCCCAAGGAACAGAACCAGTACAGCCCAGAGAACTAAATCTGATACAGCCCAAGGAACAGAGCCAGTACAGCCCAAAGAACTAAATCCGATACAGCCCAAGGAACAGAGCCAGTACAGCCCAAAGAACTAAATCCGATACAGCCCAAGGAACAGAGTCAGTACAGCCCAAAGAACTAAATCCGATACAGCCCAAGGAACAGAGTCAGTACAGCCCAAAGAACTAAATCTGATACAGCCCAAGGAACAGAACCAGTACAGCCCAAAGAACTAAATCTGATACAGCCCAAGGAACAGAGCCAGTACAGTCCAGAGAACTAAATCTGATACAGCCCAAGGAACAGAGCCAGTACAGTCCAAAGAACTAAATCCAATACAGCCCAAGGAACAGAGTCAGTACAGCCCAAAGAACTAAATCCAATACAGCCCAAGGAACAGAGCCAGTACAGTCCAAAGAACTAAATCCAATACAGCCCAAGGAACAGAGCCAGTACAGCCCAAAGAACTAAATCAGATACAGCCCAAGGAACAGAGCCAGTACAGCCCAAAGAACTAAATCAGATACAGCCCAAGGAACAGAGTCAGTACAGTCCAAAGAACTAAATCAGATACAGCCCAAGGAACAGAGCCAGTACAGCCCAAAGAACTAAATCTGATACAGCCCAAGGAACAGAGCCAGTACAGTCCAAAGAACTAAATCCAATACAGCTCATGGAACAGATCCAGTACAGCCCAAAGAACTAAATCAGATACAGCACAAGGAACAGATCCAGTACAGCCCAAAGAACTAAATCAGATACAGCCCAAGGAACAGAGCCAGTACAGCCCAAAGAACTAAATCAGATACAGCCCAAGGAACAGAACCAGTACAGCCCAAAGAACTAAATCTGATACAGCCCAAGGAACAGAGTCAGTACAGTCCAAAGAACTAAATCTGATACAGCCCAAGGAACAGATCCAGTACAGCCCAAAGAACTAAATCTGATACAGCCCAAGGAACAGAGCCAGTACAGCCCAAAGAACTAAATCAGATACAGCCCAAGGAACAGAGCCAGTACAGCCCAAAGAACTAAATCAGATACAGCCCAAGGAACAGAACCAGTACAGCCCAAAGAACTAAATCCAATACAGTACAAGGAACAGAGCCAGTACAGCCCAAAGAACTAAATCCAATACAGCTCAAGGAACAGAACCAGTACAGCCCAAAGAACTAAATCTGATACAGCCCAAGGAACAGAACCAGTACAGCCCAGAGAACTAAATCTGATACAGCCCAAGGAACAGTCAGTACAGCCCAAAGAACTAAATCTGATACAGCCCAAGGAACAGAACCAGTACAGCCCAAAGAACTAAATCTGATACAGCCCAAGGAACAGAACCAGTACAGCCCAGAGAACTAAATCTGATACAGCCCAAGGAACAGAACCAGTACAGCCCAAAGAACTAAATCTGATACAGCCCAAGGAACAGAACCAGTACAGCCCAAAGAACTAAATCTGATACAGCCCAAGGAACAGAGCCAGTAAAGTCCAAACAACTAAATCAGATACAGTACAAGGAACAGAGCCAGTACAGTCCAGAGAACTAAATCCGATACAGCCCAAGGAACAGAGTCAGTACAGCCCAAAGAACTAAATCTGATACAGCCCAAGGAACAGAGCCAGTACAGCCCAAAGAACTAAATCCGATACAGCCCAAGGAACAGAGTCAGTACAGTCCAGAGAACTAAATCCGATACAGCCCAAGGAACAGAGCCAGTACAGCCCAAAGAACTAAATCTGATACAGCCCAAGGAACAGAGCCAGTACAGTCCAGAGAACTAAATCTGATACAGCCCAAGGAACAGAGCCAGTACAGTCCAGAGAACTAAATCCGATACAGCCCAAGGAACAGAACCAGTACAGCCCAAAGAACTAAATCCAATACAGCTCATGGAACAGAGCCAGTACAGTGCAGAGAACTAAATCTGATACAGCCCAAGGAACAGAGCCAGTACAGCCCAAAGAACTAAATCCGATACAGCCCAAGGAACAGAGTCAGTACAGCCCAAAGAACTAAATCCGATACAGCCCAAGGAACAGAGCCAGTACAGCCCAAAGAACTAAATCCGATACAGCCCAAGGAACAGAGTCAGTACAGCCCAAAGAACTAAATCCGATACAGCCCAAGGAACAGAGTCAGTACAGCCCAAACAACTAAATCTGATACAGCCCAAGGAACAGAGCCAGTACAGCCCAAAGAACTAAATCCAATACAGCCCAAGGAACAGAGCCAGTACAGTCCAAAGAACTAAATCCAATACAGCCCAAGGAACAGAGCCAGTACAGCCCAAAGAACTAAATCAGATACAGCCCAAGGAACAGAGTCAGTACAGCCCAAAGAACTAAACCCGATACAGCTCATGGAACAGATCCAGTACAGCCCAAAGAACTAAATCAGATACAGCACAAGGAACAGATCCAGTACAGCCCAAAGAACTAAATCAGATACAGCCCAAGGAACAGAGCCAGTACAGCCCAAAGAACTAAATCAGATACAGCCCAAGGAACAGAGCCAGTACAGCCCAAAGAACTAAATCAGATACAGCCCAAGGAACAGATCCAGCACAGCCCAAAGAACTAAATCCGATACAGCCCAAGGAACAGAGTCAGTACAGTCCAAAGAACTAAATCTGATACAGCCCAAGGAACAGATCCAGTACAGCCCAAAGAACTAAATCCAATACAGCTCAAGGAACAGAACCAGTACAGCCCAAAGAACTAAATCTGATACAGCCCAAGGAACAGAACCAGTACAGCCCAGAGAACTAAATCTGATACAGCCCAAGGAACAGAGCCAGTACAGCCCAAAGAACTAAATCTGATACAGCCCAAGGAACAGAGCCAGTACAGTCCAAACAACTAAATCAGATACAGTACAAGGAACAGAGCCAGTACAGTCCAGAGAACTAAATCCGATACAGCCCAAGGAACAGAGTCAGTACAGCCCAAAGAACTAAATCTGATACAGCCCAAGGAACAGAGCCAGTACAGCCCAAAGAACTAAATCCGATACAGCCCAAGGAACAGAGTCAGTACAGTCCAGAGAACTAAATCCGATACAGCCCAAGGAACAGAGCCAGTACAGCCCAAAGAACTAAATCTGATACAGCCCAAGGAACAGAGCCAGTACAGTCCAGAGAACTAAATCTGATACAGCCCAAGGAACAGAGCCAGTACAGTCCAGAGAACTAAATCTGATACAGCTCAAGGAACAGAGTCAGTACAGCCCAAAGAACTAAATCCGATACAGCCCAAGGAACAGAGTCAGTACAGCCCAAAGAACTAAATCCGATAAAGCCCAAGGAACAGAGCCAGTACAGTCCAAACAACTAAATCAGATACAGTACAAGGAACAGAGCCAGTACAGTCCAGAGAACTAAATCCGATACAGCCCAAGGAATAGAGCCAGTACAGCCCAAAGAACTAAATCCGATACAGCCCAAGGAACAGAGTCAGTACAGCCCAAAGAACTAAATCCGATACAGCCCAAGGAACAGAGCCAGTACAGCCCAAAGAACTAAATCCGATACAGCCCAAGGAACAGAGCCAGTACAGCCCAAAGAACTAAATCTGATACAGCCCAAGGAACAGAGCCAGTACAGTCCAGAGAACTAAATCTGATACAGCCCAAGGAACAGAGCCAGTACAGTCCAGAGAACTAAATCTGATACAGCCCAAGGAACAGAGTCAGTACAGCCCAAAGAACTAAATCCGATACAGCCCAAGGAACAGAACCAGTACAGTCCAAAGAACTAAATCAGATACAGCCCAAGGAACAGAGTCAGTACAGCCCAAAGAACTAAATCTGATACAGCCCAAGGAACAGAACCAGTACAGCCCAAAGAACTAAATCCGATACAGCTGAAGGAACAGATCCAGTACAGTCCAAAGAACTAAATCAGATACAGCCCAAGGAACAGAGCCAGTACAGTCCAAAGAATTAAATCCGATACAGCTCAAGGAACAGAACCAGTACAGTCCAAAGAACTAAATCAGATACAGCCCAAGGAACAGAGCCAGTACAGTCCAAAGAATTAAATCCGATACAGCTCAAGGAACAGATCCAGTACAGTCCAAAGAACTAAATCAGATACAGCCCAAGGAACAGAACCAGTACAGTCCAAAGAATTAAATCCGATACAGCTCAAGGAACAGATCCAGTACAGTCCAAAGAACTAAATCAGATACAGCCCAAGGAACAGAGCCAGTACAGTCCAAAGAATTAAATCCGATACAGCTCAAGGAACAGATCCAGTGCAGTCCAAAGAACTAAATCAGATACAGCCCAAGGAACAGAGCCAGTACAGCCCAAACAACTAAATCCAATACAGTACAAGGAACAGAGCCAGTACAGCCCAAACAACTAAATCCAATACAGTACAAGGAACAGAGTCAGTACAGTCCAAAGAACTAAATCAGATACAGCCCAAGGAACAGAGCCAGTACAGCCCAAACAACTAAATCCAATACAGTACAAGGAACAGAGTCAGTACAGCCCAAAGAACTAAATCCAATACAGCCCAAGGAACAGAGCCAGTACAGCCCAAACAACTAAATCCAATACAGTACAAGGAACAGAGTCAGTACAGTCCAAAGAACTAAATCAGATACAGTACAAGGAACAGATCCAGTACAGTCCAAAGAACTAAATCAGATACAGCCCAAGGAACAGAGCCAGTACAGTCCAAACAACTAAATCCAATACAGTACAAGGAACAGAGCCAGTACAGCCCAAAGAACTAAATCCAATACAGTACAAGGAACAGAGCCAGTACAGTCCAAAGAACTAAATCCAATACAGCCCAAGGAACAGAGCCAGTACAGCCCAAACAACTAAATCCAATACAGTACAAGGAACAGAGTCAGTACAGTCCAAAGAACTAAATCAGATACAGTACAAGGAACAGAACCAGTACAGTCCAAACAACTAAATCCAATACAGTACAAGGAACAGAGTCAGTACAGCCCAAAGAACTAAATCCAATACAGTACAAGGAACAGAGCCAGTACAGCCCAAAGAACTAAATCCGATACAGCCCAAGGAACAGAGCCAGTACAGTCCAAAGAACTAAATCTGATACAGCCCAAGGAACAGAGTCAGTACAGCCCAAAGAACTAAATCTGATACAGCTCAAGGAACAGAGCCAGTACAGCCCAAAGAACTAAATCTGATACAGCCCAAGGAACAGAACCAGTACAGTCCAAAGAACTAAATCCAATACAGTACAAGGAACAGAGCCAGTACAGCCCAAAGAACTAAATCTGATACAGCCCAAGGAACAGAGCCAGTACAGTCCAGAGAACTAAATCTGATACAGCCCAAGGAACAGAGCCAGTACAGTCCAGAGAACTAAATCTGATACAGCTCAAGGAACAGAGCCAGTACAGCCCAAAGAACTAAATCTGATACAGCCCAAGGAACAGAACCAGTACAGTCCAAAGAACTAAATCTGATACAGCCCAAGGAACAGAACCAGTACAGCCCAGAGAACTAAATCCGATACAGCACAAGGAACAGAGCCAGTACAGTCCAAACAACTAAATCAGATACAGCCCAAGGAACAGAGTCAGTACAGCCCAAAGAACTAAATCCGATACAGCACAAGGAACAGAACCAGTACAGTCCAAAGAACTAAATCCGATACAGCCCAAGGAACAGAACCAGTACAGCCCAAAGAACTAAATCCGATACAGCCCAAGGAACAGAGCCAGTACAGCCCAGAGAACTAAATCCGATACAGCCCAAGGAACAGAACCAGTACAGCCCAGAGAACTAAATCTGATACAGCCCAAGGAACAGAACCAGTACAGTCCAAAGAACTAAATCCGATACATCCCAAGGGACAGAGCCAGTACAGCCCAAAGAACTAAATCCGATACAGCACAAGGAACAGAACCAGTACAGTCCAAAGAACTAAATCCGATACAGCCCAAGGAACAGAACCAGTACAGCCCAAAGAACTAAATCCGATACAGCCCAAGGAACAGAGCCAGTACAGCCCAGAGAACTAAATCCAATACAGCCCAAAGAACAGAACCAGTACAGCCCAAAGAACTAAATCCGATACAGCCCAAGGAACAGAACCAGTACAGCCCAAAGAACTAAATCCGATACAGCCCAAGGAACAGAGCCAGTACAGTCCAAAGAACTAAATCCGATACAGTACAAGGAACAGATCCAGTACAGTCCAAAGAACTAAATCCGATACAGCCCAAGGAACAGAACCAGTACAGCCCAAAGAACTAAATCCGATACAGCCCAAGGAACAGAGCCAGTACAGCCCAAAGAACTAAATCCAATACAGCCCAAGGAACAGAGTCAGTACAGCCCAAACAACTAAATCAGATACAGCCCAAGGAACAGAGTCAGTACAGCCCAAAGAACTAAATCCGATACATCCCAAGGAACAGAGCCAGTACAGTCCAAACAACTAAATCCATTACAGCACAAGGAACAGAACCAGTACAGCCCAAAGAACTAAATCCGATACAGCCCAAGGAACAGAACCAGTACAGCCCAAAGAACTAAATCCGATACAGCCCAAGGAACAGAACCAGTACAGCCCAAAGAACTAAATCTGATACAGCCCAAGGAACAGAACCAGTACAGTCCAAAGAACTAAATCCGATACAGCCCAAGGGACAGAGCCAGTACAGCCCAAAGAACTAAATCCGATACAGCCCAAGGAACAGAACCAGTACAGCCCAAAGAACTAAATCCGATACAGCCCAAGGAACAGAACCAGTACAGCCCAAAGAACTAAATCCGATACAGCCCAAGGAACAGAGCCAGTACAGTCCAAAGAACTAAATCCGATACAGTACAAGGAACAGATCCAGTACAGTCCAAAGAACTAAATCCGATACAGCCCAAGGAACAGAACCAGTACAGCCCAAAGAACTAAATCCGATACAGCCCAAGGAACAGAGCCAGTACAGCCCAAAGAACTAAATCCGATACAGTACAAGGAACAGAGCCAGTACAGTCCAAACAACTAAATCCAATACAGCCCAAGGAACAGAGCCAGTACAGCCCAGAGAACTAAATCCAATACAGCCCAAGGAACAGAGTCAGTACAGTCCAAACAACTAAATCCAATACAGCTCATGGAACAGAGCCAGTACAGTCCATAGAACTAAATCAGATACAGCCCAAGGAACAGATCCAGTACAGCCCAAACAACTAAATCTGATACAGCTCATGGAACAGAGCCAGTACAGCCCAAAGAACTAAATCCGATACAGCCCAAGGAACAGAGTCAGTACAGTCCAAACAACTAAATCCAATACAGCTCATGGAACAGAGCCAGTACAGCCCAAAGAACTAAATCCGATACAGCTCATGGAACAGAGTCAGTACAGTCCAAAGAACTAAATCCGATACAGCCCAAGGAACAGAGCCAGTACAGTCCAAACAACTAAATCCAATACAGCCCAAGGAACAGAGCCAGTACAGTCCAAACAACTAAATCCAATACAGCCCAAGGAACAGAGCCAGTACAGTCCAAACAACTAAATCCAATACAGCTCATGGAACAGAGTCAGTACAGCCCAAAGAACTAAATCCAATACAGCTCATGGAACAGAGCCAGTACAGTCCAAACAACTAAATCCAATACAGCTCATGGAACAGAGCCAGTACAGCCCAAAGAACTAAATCCGATACAGCTCATGGAACAGAGTCAGCACAGTCCAAACAACTAAATCCAATACAGCTCATGGAACAGAGCCAGTACAGCCCAAAGAACTAAATCCGATACAGCCCAAGGAACAGAGCCAGTACAGTCCAAACAACTAAATCCAATACAGCCCAAGGAACAGAGTCAGTACAGTCCAAACAACTAAATCCAATTCAGCTCATGGAACAGAGCCAGTACAGTCCAAACAACTAAATCCAATACAGCCCAAGGAACAGAGCCAGTACAGTCCAAACAACTAAATCCAATACAGCTCATGGAACAGAGCCAGTACAGTCCAAACAACTAAATCCAATACAGCTCATGGAACAGAGTCAGTACAGTCCAAACAACTAAATCCGATACAGCTCATGGAACAGAGCCAGTACAGTCCAGAGAACTAAATCTGATACAGCCCAAGGAACAGAACCAGTACAGTCCAAACAACTAAATCCGATACAGCCCAAGGAACAGAGCCAGTACAGTCCAAACAACTAAATCCAATACAGCCCAAGGAACAGAGCCAGTACAGCCCAAAGAACTAAATCCAATACAGCTCAAGGAACAGAACCAGTACAGTCCAAAGAACTAAATCAGATACAGCCCAAGGAACAGAGCCAGTACAGTCCAAAGAACGAAATCAGATACAGCCCAAGGAACAGAGCCAGTACAGTCCAAACAACTAAATCCAATACAGTACAAGGAACAGATCCAGTACAGTCCAAAGAACTAAATCCGATACAGCACAAGGAACAGATCCAGTAGAGCCCAAAGAACTAAATCCGATACAGCTCAAGGAACAGAGCCAGTACAGTCCAAAGAACTAAATCCGATACAGCCCAAGGAACAGAGCCAGTACAGTCCAAAGAACTAAATCCGATACAGCCCAAGGAACAGATCCAGTACAGCCCAAAGAACTAAATCCGATACAGCTCAAGGAACAGAGCCAGTACAGCCCAAAGAACTAAATCCGATACAGCACAAGGAACAGAACCAGTACAGCCCAAAGAACTAAATCTGATACAGCCCAAGGAACAGATCCAGCACAGCCCAAATAACTAAATCTGATACAGCCCAAGGAACAGATCCAGCACAGCCCAAAGAACTAAATCTGATACAGCCCAAGGAACAGATCCAGTACAGTCCAAAGAACTAAATCCGATACAGCCCAAGGAACAGAGCCAGTACAGTCCAAAGAACTAAATCCGATACAGCCCAAGGAACAGAGCCAGTACAGCCCAAAGAACTAAATCTGATACAGCCCAAGGAACAGATCCAGCACAGCCCAAAGAACTAAATCTGATACAGCCCAAGGAACAGAACCAGTACAGTCCAAAGAACTAAATCCGATATAGCCCAAGGAACAGATCCAGTACAGTCCAAAGAACTAAATCAGATACAGCCCAAGGAACAGAGCCAGTACAGCCCAAAGAACTAAATCAGATACAGCCCAAGGAACAGAACCAGTACAGCCCAAAGAACTAAATCCATTACAGCACAAGGAACAGAGCCAGTACAGAACACTAAATTGCACGGCCCCTCACTGAGATACATTGTTATAGACAATGAAAGTCAACATAGACCAAGCAATGTGTTCAACAAAGATACATAAAATAAGACCCAACAATTTCTATGTAAAGAGAAACAGCTAATTGGCCAGAAGGCTACAAAAATGAGGACCCCCAAAGCCCTAAAAAGTAAAACCAACAATGATAAAATTGTGAGAGTCGAAAAAGCTTAAATAAGTTGTGAGTGTCACATTCTATACAGAACTGTAGTCAATAGCTGCCTCTTCCATAGGATGCAAAGGGATAACTGTCTAGATACCAGGTGAACTGTATGAAATCCAAGTGGCCCTGTTTAATTGAGTTTAATATAAAAAGACAACAGTTTGAACTGTAATATCATTTGAACGACAGTGCAGCAGTTGGACTATGCTTATACTGTTCGGAAGTGAAATCCCTACAATATCTGTTGATGTTTTCATAATAAAAGTTTAGTCTAGTTGGTGTATAATGAGCACAAGTGATTTCACTGAAGTTCTGAATCCTTTTGATAAAGAAACTTAGGTGAATAAAGGACCAACATGGACCGATATCCAGCCAACATGACCTGGTGGTATTTCCTCCTCATCATCAGGACCAGCACTTACCCTCTGTGCAATGATCTCCACTCCAGCCCTCACAGCATGCCCTGACAGTCCGGTTCCACACCATGGGCCGTGTGTCTTGTGGTCTGATTAAAAGAACACACCATTGAAACATTACACATAGATATGGAAAAACCCCAAAACAATTCTTGTGCTTCTCTCCAGAAAAAAAGACCAATACAAATATAATGATAAAAAGATCAAAGCATTAAATCGATAGATATTGTGGACACTGTAACAGTATCAGCCCTGTGTGGATATATAAGCAGAAAACAGTACAATAAAATAGAAAGTCATCAGATATTCCTGAGGTATATATAGAGGTACACAGATCTTCGCTACTCCAAATGTGTTGGGCTTCCACCAAAACGCAGACTGCAGAAAAAAACAGAAGAGCGGCGCAAACGTTCTCCACTAAGGGTCATAATTCATACTTGTCTAATCCTTCACCAACACCAAAGAAAAGACCTGTAATGGATCTACTCACAGTCTTCAGAGGCTATAGCCTGCCAATAGGAGGTCTGGTTTTCACTTGCTCTCACCCCACTACGGTGTCTTTATGATCTTCAGTCTGGTGGGTCCCTCTGATCCTGCAAATACTCGGTACACTTGTATGGTAAAAGCCGGCTAACTCAGGGGATTGACGCCCCCAGTTTTAAACACTGGCTATACCTTTTTCTTGTTGCCAGACTTCAAGGGTCAGATATGGATGTCCACCAACAAGAGTGACCCTGTATTTGATAATAATAGTAGTAGTAAAAGGCAGACTACTGAAACATTAATGGTACGCAATAAATGTATTAAATAATTCTTATGCAAGGGCTAAAAACAGGTGGAACAGCCTCTTAAAATAAATACTGTAGAGTTGTCACCACGCCGGGGGGTAGGGACCCGAGTGGTGCCGGCACTGGTTCAGTGGCTGGAGAGCGATGCTGGGGCGCGATGCTTGAGTTTGGAGACGGCGTACCAGGTACTCCCTTGCTGCAGCAGAAGCTGGGTAAAGGTGCTGGTCGCGAAACCAGATTGTTCCATCCCAGTTGAGCCGGGGTGCAACCAGGATGGGAGTGCCCTGGGTACCGTTAAGAACCAGGCCGACTAGACAAGCTGGAACCCGAAAACTGAGAACAAGCCGAGGGTCAGGAGCGGAGCCAAGGGTCAAGCCGGGAACTGGAGACAAGCTGGAGGTCAAGTTCGGAGCCAAGGGTCAAGCTGGGGACTGAAGACAAGCCGGAGGTCAAATTCGGAGCCAAGGGTCAAGCCGGGGACTGAAGACAAGCCGGAGGTCAAATTCGGAGCCAAGGGTCAAGCCAAGGACTGGAGACAAGCTGGAGGTCAAGTTTAGAGCCAAGGGTCAAGCCAGGGGACTGAAGACAAGCAGAAGAATAACTTCTAAGCAAGAGTCCAGCTAGAAAACTAGCACTAAGGAGCTTGTGGAACGGGCACCCTATGACTGGGGTAACCCGTTAAAATAGTATAGTACACCAATAGCCTGGCAGAGAAAGAGAGGCTCGACTGGGAGCCGTCAATGGTTGGAGCAGCCCGACGAATAGCGCACCGGTCAGGGCACATGCGCGGCTGCCAAAAAGAAGGCAGCAGGGAACCGCGCATGCACAGCTGAGCCAAAACCCGGAAGCACCGCCGCAAAGAGACGCGACCAGGAAGCGGTGACACCGGGCGGATGCCAGGTAAGCATCACAAGAGTAAAGGAAGAAATAGGGGCGCCCCTTGTATATATCAGACTTTTCAATACTAGACCACCACCATCACCCTAAAGGTGCAGACTCACAAAAACAGTGAGCTGGAAAAAAGTCTTGGAGCGTTATACTGTCCCCAGACACAGTTTCAAATGGATAAGTCTTCAGCTGGCAGCTCATGTACAACCCTCGCTCTCCCAAAGCGTCATACAACTCCAAATGACAAAACAAAAGGAGTACTAAATAGTGTCATTTGTACACACCAATTAAGGTAATAATAATGTAGTATACTCACATTATATTATTGTCTGATTCTTGACACCAAAAAAAAGTTTACATAAGGATAAACACTGGCTGTAACAGCATTGAAGGGATAGTAATGTGTCACAAAAACAGCAACTCCATTAATCTTCATGGTATTTGGGCCGTGGAGAGTGTTATTTCAGTACTGTCAGAGTTGTAGTTCAAGAGTAATTGAATGATAAAGTATCCCCTTCCCGCCCCCTTTTACCTAGTGTAAACCGCCTCCCCTCAGATGTGGAATCTGGTCTCTTGACCGGACAGATCACAGCAAGGGACAATCTTCTTACTGTGATCATAAGGAAAACCCTGCCCCCTTGACAGGTTTTTCAGGTTTTCCTTATGATCACTGAAGATTGTCCCTCTCTGTGATCCATCCGGACAGTCTTGCTGCTCTGAGGTGAGCAGTGTTACACTAGGTAAAAGGGGCGGGACGGGGATACTTTATCATTCAATTACTCTTGTACTACAACTCTGACAGTACTGAAATAACACTCTCCATGGCCCAAATACTATGATGATTAATTGGAGCTGCTTTTATTGTGAAACATTACTATCTGTTTAAAGCCAGTGTGTATTCTTATGTAAACCTATACTTGTATGTGATATTTTTAATAAATATTAAGTCAACAATATTCTGAAGTCTTTGCCTGTGCCAACTGAATATTGAATTTATGCTTCACCCAAATAGAGACGGGTCAATTGCTCCGAATGCATGCTAGTCACCATTTATGGTATCAAGAATCTGACAGTAATATAATGTGAGTATACTACATTATTATTATCTTAGTTGGTGTGTACGAATTACACTATTTGTCGTTTTTGTCTTTTGGACTCTTAAAATTAATGAAAACATGAAAACAAATATTGATACAATGACTATAGCTGGACGCTTTTCGTGACAATGTGTCACTTTCTCAACAGCAAACGTGTTCCAGTAGTCTACCTTTTGCTATTACCAATCTCATAGACGGAGACACTGGCATTGGTGGACATCTTTATCTGACCCTTGAAGGGTGGAAACAAGAAAAAGGTATAGCCGGTGTTTAACACTAAGGGCGCCAGTCCCCTCAGTTAGCTGACTTTTACTATGCAACTGTGCTGAGTATTTGCAAGATCAGAGGGACCCACCAGATTGAAGATCATGAACACACCCTGGTGGGGTGAGGGCCAGTGAAAGCCAGACCACCTAGAGGCAGTCTATAGCCTCTGAAGACTGTGAGTAGATCCATTAGAGGTCTTTTCTTTGGTGTTGGTGAAGGATTAGACAAGTATGAATTACGACCCTTAGTGGAGATCATTTGTGCTGCTCTTCTGTTTTGTCTTTTTTTTAAATATCAACCAGCTTCTGATTTTCTTAGCTGTAACTCAAAATCCTGAATTCATTTCAAACCCCTCAGAAAATGAGCCACTTGTTTATATCTTTCTCGGTTTCATAAATATTTCTTTTTATTTCTCTTTTTTTTTGTCCTCTCTCTACATCATTAGTGGGCAACCTGCCAAACCCCCAACTATTGAGCACTACAATTCCCACCATACCCAGCCTGGCTAAGGATGGTGGCAATTATAGACTTCAACAACTAGAGGGCTTCAGGTAGCCGACACCTCCTCTACATTGACCTGCACCCCACAATGCCCCTTTTGCCACATAAATAACACCTCTCGCTGGGATGTCCAAACTATGGCCGGAAGCCATTTGCAGGCCTCAGACATGGGCAATCATACAAATTCTATTACATATTAAAAATGTGACCTGCTAAGAAACATAATGTTCCTTACCTGATCTTTAGCAATCCTCCTGACATGTAATGGTAATTTATGTAAGGAAGCTCATTAGCATAACTATGGAACACATATAGAAGTCTGTACACATTGTGAGTTTGCGCATTTTGATATTTAATGGCATTATATTATTTCATAGTATATGATCCTTAATTCACTGATCTTTCTCAGTCTGAGCCTTTGGACACAACTGATCCATTAGGTTTCATTGTTCAGTAAATGGTACTTAAATGTGTCCACCTCCCATTAAGTATTTCTTAAAGGAGAGCTAAAATATTTCCCTAGAAAAACATCTGGTCTGCATTGAGACCAATGTTATTCTGAGACAGAAAGGTATTCATTCCTTTTTTTAAGCATATTCAGTACCAGTGAACACCTCCGTGAGACAAGAAACTCTACAACCTTACTGCCTTTACTGACAAGAAACTCTACAACCTTACTGCCCTTACTGTAACAAATACCTGCCTTTGTTTTACTCAAAAATGCATTTCCTCTAATTATAATAAATGACACCATGTCCTTAGCTCAGCTCTTTGAGTATATAATTTTATTGACCTGGAGTATATGTGTAAATGGTAATCATATCACCTGTTAGACAGTCTATCTTTATAACTCAGATCCTGTATCCCCTTTATCTGTCCCAGGACCAACAAACTTTAGGAGCTAATTTAATGCTGCAAATAGAACATGTTTAGGATTTTTTATTATTTTGCAGTGAACTGAGGGTTCAGAAATTATTTTGCAGTAGGACCTTCATTCAGGACAAGAGGGGTCTGGAGTCCATTTTCTTTTGCAATATGTTGCACTTCCCTGTGGTCCTTTCAGGGTTAAACATGACTGGGCAACAGGAAGAGGGCTATGGAGAACACTAGATCGGTCCAATAAATCTCCCACACTCACTTATAAATGTAGCACATGGACACCGGCCCCAGTTCTGAGTAATATCTCGCTATCCCTGTGTCTCCTCCATACTCCCGCCTCATCTTCTCCTGGTCCAGCTGCCAGCCCTGCAGGTTGTATTGAAACACGCTGGAGCAAGGGACAACTTGCTCTCTCCTGGGGCTCACAACCTCCTCCTCTGTGACTTGGACCATCCGGTCACACCAGCGCCTGCAGGCAGAGGACAAGGACAACAAAAGAGGATCATCATGTGAGTGTGAACTCTCTATCAAAGTCTCAACGCACCCTCCTCTCTGTGCTCTACTCTACCCCTGTCCTTGCCGCTCACTCACTGTAAGGGCAGATTTACATCTCAGATGGTCCAGACAAAACAACCTAAATGTTCTTAGCTATCCACGTGGCCACACCCCTATTCCATACATAACCACACCCCTAATCATTAGTCCTCATAGATATCTTCCTACTCTGCCTCATGGCAGTAATGGCCCTGGGGAGAGCTATGGGCACTTAGGATGAGCAACTGAGATGTAAATCTGCCCTTACAGTGAGTGAAGGTCAAGGATAGGGGACAGTGGAACACAGAGAGGAGGGTGAGTTGAGGCTAACATTAGTACCACTCTGTACCCTGGATATATGGTGTGTAGAATTGTACACTGTACTCTAGGTGATATCTTACCAGTGATCTATATAGTGACATTAGTACATCTCTGTACCCTGGATATATGGTGTGTAGAATTGTACACTGTACTCTAGGTGAGGTCTTACCAGTGATCTTTATAGTGACATTAGTACCTCTCTGTACCCTGGAGATATGGTGTGTAGAACTGTACACTGTGCTCTAGGTGACATCTTACCAGTGATCTATATAGTGACATTAGTACCTCTCTGTACCCTGGATATATGGTGTGTAGAATTGTACACTGTACTCTAGGTGACATCTTACCAGCGATCTATATAGTGACATTAGTACCTCTCTGTACCCTAGAGATATGCTGTATAGATCTATACACTGTACTCTAGGTGAGATCTTACCAGTGATCTATATAGTGATATTAGTACATCTCTGTACCCTGGAGATATGGTGTGTAGAATTGTACACTGTACTCTAGGTGACATCTTACCAGTGATCTATATAGTGACATTAGTACCTCTTTCTACCCTGGAGATATGGTGTGTAGAACTGTACACTATACTCTAGGTGAGATCTTACCAGTGATCTATATAGTGACATTAGTACCTCTCTGTACCCTGGAAATATGGTCTGTAGAACTGTACACTGTACTCTAGGTGATATCTTACCAGTGATCTATATAGTGACATTAGTACTGCTCTGTACCCTGGAGATATGGTGTGTAGAACTGTACACTGTACTCTAGGTGAGATCTTACCAGTGATCTATATAGTGATATTAGTACCTCTCTGTATCCTGGAGATATGATCTGTAGAACTGTACACTGTGCTCTAGGTGATATCTTACCAGTGATCTATATAGTGACATTAGTACATCTCTGTACCCTGGAGATATGGTGTGTAGAACTGTACACTGTACTCTAGGTGATATCTTACCAGTGATCTATATAGTGACATTAGTACTTCTCTGTACCCTGGAGATATGGTGTGTAGAACTGTACACTGTACTCTAGGTGAGATCTTACCAGTGATCTATATAGTGACATTAGTACCTCTCTGTACCCTGGAGATATGGTGTGTAGAACTGTACACTGTACTCTAGGTGAGATCTTACCAGTGATCTATATAGTGATATTAGTACCTCTCTGTACCCTGGAGATATGGTCTGTAAAACTGTACACTGTACTCTAGGTGAGATCTTACTAGTGATCTATATAGTGACATTAGTACATCTCTGTACCCTGGAGATGTGGTGTGTAGAACTGTACGTTGTACTCTAGGTGAGATCTTACCAGTGATCTACATAGTGACATTAGTACATCTCTGTACCCTGGAGATATGGTGTGTAGAACTGTACGCTGTACTCTAGGTGAGATCTTACCAGTGATCTATATAGTAACATTAGTACCTCTCTGTACCCTGGAGATATGGTCTGTAGAACTGTACACTGTACTCTAGGTGATGTCTTACTAGTGATCTATATAGTGACATTAGTACCTCTCTGTACCCTGGAGATATGGTCTGTAGAACAGTGTGAAATGTTACTATGTGGCTGGTAGTTAGAGTTAGGTGAGAGGGAGAGCAGTGTGGAATGTTGGGATCTGGCAGGCATGGAGTGGAGGGTGGGAGGAAGAGCAGTGTGAAATGTTAGTGTCTTGCAGGCAGGGAGTGGAAGTTGTTATTGAGAGAATTGTGAATTGGTATCTGACAGGCAGGTAGTGGAAGTTGTGAAGTAGAGCAGTATGAAATGTTAGGAACTGGCAAGCATGCCAGCCAGTAGTGTCTGATGCCCATAAAGTAAAATAAATAAATCTACATATCTCATAAACTATTACTTTAAATAAAAATGACTAACATAAATGGCTAACAAATATAGGTGATTTTAAAAACTTTTCAAAACTTCTCAAAACTTTCAGTTTTGTACAAAGTAACAGTTCCTGTTGAAGTCATTTTGGACTATTTCATATAAAACTAAGGAAAGGGTCAATCAGTGCTAATCAGAGTCTGATGGGATCAGAGGAAGGACTTACCCACTGCAGAATGTCAGTTTCACCCATAGGGGCAGCAGAAGCACCGCCCTCACCATGATGCGATCTCTTGGTGGTGTCAGTGCCAAGTCTTACCCTGCCAATCAAACACAAGCGTCTCATTATTACCTACAGCCCATACGTCACATAATAAGACTTCCAGATGCCATGGAGGGATTGTGAATGTATTCCCGAGTCATGTGAATATTAATTAGTTTCCCTTTAAATGAGAATTAACACTTCCTAAAAATAATGCTGCACTTACCTCACTATGGTCAGAAAACTCTAATGGCCCTAATGAATGTTGTCGATGTGTCTTTGTTCAAGTGATAACATCTTCACTCAGTGCAAAATGTCCTGACCATGAAGTCAACACAAGAGCTGTGACAAGAGTACAATGAGAATGGAGACAACTCAATGGTTCATTCTTCTGGTCCGTGCCCACTTAGGTCGTGCTCAGTGACGCTTCTCCTTCCCATGTGCCCCTGCAGACAAGACATTTCCTCTGGGATCACCAGATATTTAGGAATATGCTGTTAGTTACATTAATTCTCAGTGTGTACTTGTCACACCTCTTGTTTTGTAATGACCGTGGAGGTGAACGTGACAGTCACTGGAAGTGGTTTTGGTTTGAGCGGTGTTATCTGTACTTGGATTGAGAACTGCTTAAATGATAGATGGCAGAGAGTTGGGCGCTGATATCTGTACTTGGATTGAAATATGGTTATATAGAACTGGTTAAATGATACATGGCAGAGAGATGGGCGGTGTTATCTGTACTTGGATTGAGACAAGGTTAAATGATAGATGGCAGAGAGTTGGGTGGTGTTATCTGTACATGGATTGAGAACTGGTTAAATGATAGATGGCAGAGAGTTGGGCGGTGATATCTGTACTTGGATTGAGACATGGTTAAATGATAGATGGCAGAGAGTTGGGCGATGTTATCTGTACTTGGATTGAGAACTGGTTACATGATAGAAGGCAGAGAGTTGGGCGGTGTTATCTGTACTTGGATTGAGAACTGCTTACATGATAGATGGCAGAGAGTTGGGCAGTGATATCTGTACTTGGATTGAAAATTGGTTAAATGATAGAGGGCAGAGAGTTGGGCGGTGTTATCTGTACTTGGATTGAGAACTGGTTACATGATAGATGGCAGAGAGTTGGGCGGTGTTATCTGTACTTGGATTGAGACATGGTTAAATGATAGATGGCAGAGAGTTGGGCGGTGTTATCTGTATTTGGATTGAGAACTGGTTAAATGATAGATGTCAGAGAGTTGGGCAGTGTTATCTGTACATGAATTGAGAACTGGTTAAATTATAGATGGCAGAGAGTTGGGCAGTGTTATCTGTACATGAATTGAGAACTGGTTAAATGATAGATGGCAGAGAGCTGGGCAGTGTTATCTGTACTTGGATTGAGAACTGGTTAAATGATAGATGGCAGAGAGTTCGGCTGTGTTATCTATACATGGATTGAGAACTGGTTAAATGATAGATGGCAGAGAGTTGGGCGGTGATATCTGTACTTGGATTGAGAACTGGTTACATGATAGAGAGCAGAGAGTTGGGCGGTGTTATCTGTACTTGGATTGAGAACTGGTTACATGATAGATGGCAGAGAGTTGGGCGGTGTTATCTGTACTTGGATTGAGACATGGTTAAATGATAGATGTCAGAGAGTTGGGCGGTGTTATCTGTACATGAATTGAGAACTGGTTAAATGATAGATGGCAGAGAGTTGGGCAGTGTTATCTGTACATGAATTGAAAACTGGTTAAATGATAGATGGCAGAGAGCTGGGCGGTGTTATCTGTACTTGGATTGAGACATGGTTAAATGATAGATGGCAGAGAGTTGGGCGGTGTTATCTGTACTTGGATTGATACATGGTTAAATGATAGATGGCAGAGAATTGGGCGGTGTTATCTATACATGGATTGAGAACTGGTTAAATGATAGATGGCAGAGAGCTGGGCGGTGTTATCTGTACTTGGATTGAGACATGGTTAAATGATAGATGGCAGAGAGTTGGGAGGTGTTATCTGTACTTGGATTGAGAACTGGTTAAATGATAGATGGCAGAGAATTGGGCGGTGTTATCTATACATGGATTGAGAACTGGTTAAATGATAGATGGCAGACAGTTGGGTGGTGTTATCTGTACATGGATTGAGAACTGGTTACATGATACATGGCAGAGTTGGGCGGTGCTATCTGTACATGAATTGAGAACTGGTTAAATGATAGATGGCAGAGAGTTGGGCGGTGATATCTGTACTTGGATTGAGAACTGGTTACATGATAGAGGGCAGAGAGTTGGGCGGTGTTATCTGTACTTGGATTGAGAACTGGTTACATGATAGATGGCAGAGAGTTGGGCGGTGTTATCTGTACTTGGATTGAGACATGGTTAAATGATAGATGGCAGAGAGTTGGGCAGTGATATCTGTACTTGGATTGAGAACTGGTTAAATGATAGATGGCAGAGAGTTGTGCGGTGATATCTGTACTTGGATTGAGAACTGGTTAAATGATAGATGTCAGAGAGCTGGGCAGTGTTATCTGTACATGAATTGAGAACTGGTTAAATGATAGATGGCAGAGAGTTGGGCAGTGTTATCTGTACATGAATTGAGAACTGGTTAAATGATAGATGGCAGAGAGCTGGGCGGTGTTATCTGTACTTGGATTGAGACATGGTTAAATGATAGATGGCAGAGAGTTGGGAGGTGATATCTGTACTTGTATTGAGACATGGTTAAATGATAGATGGCAGAGAGTTGGGAGGTGATATCTGTACTTGGATTGAGACATGGTTAAATGATAGATGGCAGAGAGTTGGGAGGTGTTATCTGTACTTGGATTGAGAACTGGTTAAATGATAGATGGCAGAGAGTTGGGCGGTGTTATCTATACATGGATTGAGAACTGGTTAAATGATAGATGGCAGAGAGTTGGGTGGTGTTATCTGTACATGGATTGAGAACTGGTTACATGATACATGGCAGAGTTGGGCGGTGCTATCTGTACATGAATTGAGAACTGGTTAAATGATAGATGGCAGAGAGTTGGGAGGTGCTATCTGTACATGAATTGAGAACTGGTTAAATGATAGATGGCAGAGAGTTGGGCGGTGATATCTGTACTTGGATTGAGAACTGGTTACATGATAGAGAGCAGAGAGTTGGGCGGTGTTATCTGTACTTGGATTGAGAACTGGTTACATGATAGATGGCAGAGAGTTGGGCGGTGTTATCTGTACTTGGATTGAGACATGGTTAAATGATAGATGTCAGAGAGTTGGGCATTGTTATCTGTACATGAATTGAGAACTGGTTAAATGATAGATGGCAGAGAGTTGGGCAGTGTTATCTGTACATGAATTGAGAACTGGTTAAATGATAGATGGCAGAGAGCTGGGCGGTGTTATCTGTACTTGGATTGAGACATGGTTAAATGATAGATGGCAGAGAGTTGGGCGGTGTTATCTGTACTTGGATTGAGACATGGTTAAATGATAGATGGCAGAGAGTTGGGAGGTGATATCTGTACTTGGATTAAGACATGGTTAAATGATAGATGGCAGAGAGTTGGGTGGTGATATCTGTACTTGGATTGAGACATGGTTAAATGATAGATGGCAGAGAGTTGGGAGGTGTTATCTGTACTTGGATTGAGAACTGGTTAAATGATAGATGGCAGAGAGTTGGGCAGTTATATCTGTACATGAATTGAGAACTGGTTAAATGATAGATGGCAGAGAGTTGGGCGGTGATATCTGTACATGGATTGAGAACTGGTTACATGATAGATGGCAGAGAGTTGGGCGGTGCTATCTGTACATGAATTGAGAACTGGTTAAATGTTAGATGGCAGAGAGTTGGGCAGTGATATCTGTACATGGATTGAAAACTGGTTAAATGATAGATGGCAGAGAGTTGGGCAGTGATATCTGTACATGGATTGAGAACTGGTTACATGATAGATGGCAGAGAGTTGGGCGGTGTTATCTGTACTTAGATTGAGAACTGGTTACATGATAGATGGCAGAGAGTTGGGCGGTGTTAGCTGTACTTGGATTGAGACATGGTTAAATGATAGATGGCAGAGAGTTGGGCGGTGTTATCTGTACTTGGTTGAGAACTGGTTAAATGATAGATGGCAGAGAGTTGGGCAGTGTTAGCTGTACATGAATTGAGAACCGGTTAAATGATAGATGGCAGAGAGTTGGGCAGTGTTATCTCTATATGAATTTAGAAATGGTTAAATGATAGATGGCAGAGAGTTGGGCGGTGTTATCTGTGCTTGGATTGAGACATGGTTAAATGATAGATGGCAGAGAGTGGTTGTAAATGGAACCTTTTCAACTTGGTCTAAACCTATAAGTGGGGTGCCACAGGGTTCATTCCTGGGCCCAATGCTTTTTAATGTGTTTATTAATGATCTAGAAGTGGGAAGTGAAAGTAGCATCTCAATCTTTGCTGATGACACTAAGCTGTGTAAGGAAATACATACAGAGCTGGAGGTTTTATCCCTGCAGAAGGATTTAGATAAACTAAGTGAATGGGCAGAAAAGTGGTAAATGACATTTAATGTAGATAAATGTAAAGTTATGCATTTGGATAGTAGAAACAAACATGCAACATCCTATATAATAATTCGCTAAAACATGTGTAACGACGCAGTCATAAACAGTAGACTCTGCCAGTGACGAGGCTGATACAGAGCGGGGAGCTCCGAAGGAGCATCCAGCTCTGTATCAGCCACGGAGTGGGCAGTTTCTCCTGAGCATGACTGCACCACGACCGGCTGGCACTGTATCAGCTGCAGTGTGGGCAGTCTCTACTGCGCATGACTGCACCGCGACCGGCTGGCAGTGGCACTGTTGCCCGTGTAACAGGATCTTCAACTAGTATACTATAAATGGGAAAGAACTTGGGGAATCTTCATCCAATAAGACTAGAGGAAAGGTGCTTTAGACTAAAACAAAGGCAGGGTTTTTTTCATTAAGGGTGGTAAATCTATGGAATTCTTTGCATCGGGATGTTGTACTTGCATATACTGCAACTGCTTTCAAAAAAGCAATGGATACCAATCTATCACAGAAAATTATGACAGACGGCTTCAAAGCAGATAGGATGTTGATCCAGGGAACTATCTGACTGGCAATTGGAGTCAGGAAGGGGTTTTGTTACCCACTTGGGGCTAAATTGGAATTTGCTTTTCTTTTGCCTTCCTCTGGGTCAACAGGGGTAATATGGCATGGGCTGGACTTGATGGACGCATGTCTTTCTTCAGCCTCATCAACTGTTACTATGTTTTCAAACTGAAGTAGGCAGAGTGCATGAGTCTAGTTAATCCCTTCAAAGACCAGAGGCGAGTGCAAAGCAATACACTGCGCACCCACCAGCGCCTTAGAGTGATAAGATTACCATGTGCAGCGAGCAGAGTTTGAGTTCCTGTGGTTTTGTTACCAACTGTCATGTCTGCCTCCATGGATATGACATCCAGGTCTGATTGAAGATAGTATCTCTTGAACAAAGACAAAATACGCAAGGCTATTATAATTTTCTAAGAGCAGTAAGGTAAGTGGGTTATTATTAGAAGATGTTAATGGAATAGCAACACTTAATATGTAAAAAGATAAAATATAACTATATAAATATATACAGTTCTTGAGAAGGGACGGCACTCACCACTCACAGAATTTCATAAGATCGTAGAATGTTGTTACATATTTATTGGAAACGACGTTTCGGCCACCAGAGTAGCCTTTATCAAGTGAATCTTGATAAAGGCTACTCTGGTGGCCGAAACGTCGATTCCAATAAATATGTAACAACATTCTACGATCTTATGAAATTCTGTGAGTACCGTCCCTTCTCAAGAACTGTATGTATCGTTTATTTCTCTTGGATGAGCACCCAGATTGAAACATATCAACTACAGAGTGTGCATTCCTAATGACTGTTTATATAAATATATATATATATATATATATATATATATATATATATATATATTGCAGTGATTATCTTCCTCAGTAAAGCAAGGGAACTCCCGCCGCTGAGAGTTGCTTTACTGAAAAATTATTGCAGCTCTTACTTGATGTTTTAGGTGCAAAATCTCAATAATCTGAATGGAGGTTTATGGTCAACTGACCAGATCTGTCCATAGGATGGTATAGCAACAGCGCCACTGTACAATTTCAGGGCATTAAGATACTGCACCTAATAAAGTTGAAGTCTGAGCTGAAATAACTTTTGAATAAAACACCTCTCAGCAGAGGGACTTACCTTGTTTTACTCAGGAGGATAAACCCTACAACATAAATTTTTTTTCATATTGTGTTACTAGCCCTTTAATTCTCCTTTAAGTCTCTCCATAGACCCGGCGATATTTGCAGGAGATGCAATCAGGACAGGACACCGGGACAGACCTTTTCCTTATCGGCTAAACTGAGAAAAGAGCAGCGTCTTCATACCATGTAACATGCCCAGAATGATCAATAGCTCCATTGTTTTTACACAGGACTTTTCTAAGAAAATACACAATTTTCTGCTTTTCCCTTATAATCTTCCCACACATAGACACACATAGACACACGTAGACACACATAGACACACATAGACACACACAGACACACATAGACACACATATACACACATATACACACATATACACACATAGAAAATACATAGACACACATAGACACACACAGACACACATAGACACACATAGACACATGGAGACACACATAGACAATACATAGTCACACAAAGACACACACAGACACACGTAGACACACGTTGATACACGTAGACACACGCAGACACACGTAGACATACATAGACACACATAGACACATGTAGACACACGTAGACACATGTAGACACACATAAACACACATAGACACACACAGACACACACACACATAGACACACATAGACAGAAGTAGACACATATAGAAAATACATAGGCACACAGAGACACACATAGACACACATAAACACACACAGACACACACAGACACACACACAGACAAACGTAGACACCCATAGAAAATACATAGATACACATAGACACACAATGACACACATAGACACAAATAGACAGAAGTAGACACATATAGAAAATACATAGGCACACAGAGACACACGGAGACACACATAGACACACACAGACAATACATAGACACACATAAACACACACAGACACACACAGACACACACACATACAAACGTAGACACACATAGAAAATACATAGATACACATTTACATGGAATTTACATAGACACATAAACATACACAGACACACGCACAGAAACACACAGACACACGTAGACACACATACAAAATACAGACACACATAGATACACACAGACACGCATAGACACAGATAGACACACGGACACACACATATTCAAACATAGACACACATACAAAATACACAGACACATAAACACACATAGACACACGTATACACACATAGAAAATACATAGACACACATAGAGACACGTAGACACACATAGACACATAGAAAATACATAGACATACATGAACACACATAGACACACAAATAGACACACATAAACACACATAGACACGTAGACACATGTAGACACACATAGAAAATACATAGACACACATAAACACACACAGACACACGTAGACACACATAGAAAATACATAGACACACATAGAGACACGTAGACACACATAGACACATAGAAAATACATAGACATACATGAACACACATAGACACACAAATAGACACACATAAACACACATAGACACGTAGACACATGTAGACACACATAGAAAATACATAGACACACATAAACACACACAGACACACGTAGACACACATAGAAAATACATAGACACACATAGACACACATAGACACATATATACACACACCATAGACAAAAAGAAAATACATAGACAAAATCACACACAGACACACATAGACACACATAGACACATGTAGACACAAGTAGACACACTTAGACACACATAAACACACACAGACACACTGATTTCCCTTGGACACACGGAGACACACATAGACACACACACACACACACACAGAAAATACATCGACACAGATAGACTCACATAGACACACGGAGACACACATAGACACACACACACAGAAAATACATAGACAAATATAAACACACATAGACACATATAATCACACACATACACACAAAGACACACTAAGACACACGTAGAAACAAACAGACACATATAGACACACGTAGACACACATAGACACACATAGACACATATAAACACACATAGACATAAACAGACACACATAGACACACGTACCACACGTAGACACACATAGACACACAGAAAATACATAGACCCATATAAACACACACATATAAAAACATATCCACATAGACACACATAGACACACCTAGAAAATACATAGACACATAAACACACATAGACACAAACAGACACACACACAGACACACATAGACACACGCAGACACATAGAAAATGCATAGGCAAACACAGACACACACAGGCACACATAGACGCACGTGGACACACAGACACACAAAGACACACAGAGACACACATAGAAAATACATAGACACACATAAACAGAGATAGACACACACAAACACACATATCATACCAACCATTTACTGTACCATCCTAATATCATACCAATTATTTACTGTACCATCCTAATATCATACCAACCATTTACTGTACCATCCTAATATCATACCAATCATTTACTGTACCATCCTAATATCATACCAACCATTTACTGTACCATCCTAATATCATACCAATCATTTACTTTACCATCCTAATATCATACCAACCATTTACTTTACCATCCTAATATCATACCAATCATTTACTGTACCATCCTAATATCATACCAATCATTTACTGTACCATCCTAATATCATACCAACCATTTACTGTACCATCCTAATATCATACCAATTATTTACTGTACCATCCTAATATCATACCAACCATTTACTGTACCATCCTAATATCATACCAATCATTTACTGTACCATCCTAATATCATACCAACCATTTACTGTACCATCCTAATATCATACCAATTATTTACTGTACCATCCTAATATCATACCAACCATTTACTGTACCATCCTAATATCATACCAATTATTTACTGTACCATCCTAATACTATACCAACCATTTACTGTACCATCCTAATATCATACCAATTATTTACTGTACCATCCTAATATCATACCAATTATTTACTGTACCATCCTAATACTATACCAACCATTTACTTTACCATCCTAATATCATACCAATTATTTACTGTACCATCCTAATATCATACCAATTATTTACTGTACCATCCTAATACTATACCAACCATTTACTTTACCATCCTAATATCATACCAATCATATAACTCTTCCATCCTAATACTATACGAACCATTTACTCTACCATCCTAATATCATACCAACCATTTACTGAACCCTCCTAATAGGATACCAATCATTTACTGTACCGTCCTAATACTATACCAACCATTTACTGGACCATCCTTATACTATACCAGTCATTTACTATACCATCCTAATATCATACCAATAATTTACTTTACCATCCTAATATCATACCAACCATTTATTATACCATCCTAATACTAAACCAATCATTTACTGTACCATCCTAATATTATTCCAACCACTTACTGTACCATCCTAATATCATACTAATCATTTACTATACCATCCTAATATTATACCATCCATTTACTGTACCATCCTAATACTATACCAACCACATACTGTGCAATCCTAATATCCTACCTGCTATTTACTATACCATCTTAATACGATACCAATAATTTACTGTACCTTCCTAATACTATACCAACCATTTACTGTTCCATCCTTATATCATACCAATCATTTACTGTACCTTCCCAATACTATACCAACCATTTACTGTACCATATAAATACTATACCAATAATTTCATGTAACATCCTAATACTATACCAACCATTTACTGTACCACCCTAATATCATACCAACCATTCACAGTACCATCCTAATACTATACAAATTATTTGCTGTACCATCCTAATACTATACCAACCATTTACTGTACAATCCAGATATTATACAAACCATTTACTATACCATCCGAATACTATAACTACCATTTACTGTTCCATCCTAATCTCATATCTATCATTTACTATACCATCCTAATACTATACCAACCATTTACTTTACCATCCTAATATTATGCCAACCATTTACTGTACCATCCTAATACTATTCCAATCATTTACTGTACCATCCTAATACTATACCATAAATTTACTGTTTCACTCTAATACTATACCAACCACATACTGTACCAACCACATCCTAATATCCTACTAACCATTTACTGTACCATCCGAATACTATACCAATCATTTACTATACCGTCCTAATACTATAACAACCATTTACTTTACCATCCTAATACCATGCCAACCATTTACTACACCATCCTAAAATCATACCAACCATTTACTGTATCATCCTAATATCATTCCAACCATTTACTGTACCATCCTAATACTATACCAATCATTTACTGTATCATACGAATACTATACCAATCATTTACTATACCATCCTAATATCATACCAATTATTTACTGTACCATCCTAATATCATACCAACCATTTACTGTACCATCCTAATTCTATAACAACCATTTACCGTACCATCCTAATATCATACCAACCATTTACTATACCATCCTAATACTAAACCACCCATTTACTGTAGCTTCCTAAAATCATAACAACCATTTACTATAGAATCCTAATACTATATCGACCATTTACTATAGAATCCTAATACTATACCAACCATTTACGGTATCATTCTAATACTATACCAACCATTTACTGTACCATCCAAATCTCATAACAATCATTTACTGTAACATGCTAATACTATACCAGTCATTTACTGTACTATCCTAATATCATACCAGCCATTTACTGTACCATCCTAATACTTTGCCAGCCATTTACTGTACCCTCCTAATATCATACCAACCATTTACTATATCATCCTACTACTATACCAACCAGTTACTGTACCATACAACTATCTAACCGATAATTTACTGTACCATCCAAATCTCATACCTATCATTTACTGTACCATCCTATTACTATATCAACCATTTACTATACCATCCTAATTCTATACCTATCATTTACTATATCATCCTAATACTATACCAATCAGTTACTGCACCATCCTAATATCATACCAACCATTCACGGTACCATACTAATACTATACCAACCATTTACTATAACATCCTAATAATATACCAATCATTTACTGTACCATCCTAATACTATACCACCCATTTACTGTACCATCACAATATCATACCAGTCTTTTACTGTACCATCCTAATATCATATCAACCATTTCTTGTACCATCCTAATACTATACCAACCATTTACTGTACCATCCTAATACTATACCAACCATTTACTATACCATCCTAATACTATACCAACCATTTACTGTACCATCCTAATATCATACAAATCATTTACTATACCATCCTAATATTATACCAACTATTTGCTCCACAATCCTAATATTATACCAACAATTTACTTTGCCATCATAATATCATACCAACCACTAACGGTACCATCCTAATACTATACCAACCATTTACTGTACCAGTACAATATCATACCAATCTTTTACTGTACCAACCTAATATCATACAAATCAATTACTGTACCATCCTAATACTATACCAACCATTTACTATACCCTCCTAATATCCTACTAACCATTTACTATACCATCTTAATGCTATACCAATCATTTACTTTACCATCCAAATACTCTACCAACCACTTACTGTACAATCCTAATATCATACCAATCATTTACTCTACCATCCTAATACTATACCATCCATTTGCTGTACCATACTAATACTATACCAACCACATACTCTACAATCCTAATATCCTACCAGCCGTTTACTGTACCATCCTGAAATCATACCAACCATTTACTGTAATATCGTAATATCATTCCAATCATTTACTAATACTATACGAACCATTTACTTTACCTTCCTTATATCATACCAACCATTTACTATACCATCCTAATACTATACCAATCATTTACTGTACCATCCTGAAATCATACCAACCATTTACTGTAATATCGTAATATCATTCCAATCATTTACTAATACTATACGAACCATTTACTTTACCTTCCTTATATCATACCAGCCATTTACTGTACCATCCTAATACTATACCAATCATTTACTGTACCATCCTAATACTATGCCAACCATTTACTATACCATCCTAATATCATACCAACCATTTACTGTACCATTCGAATGCTCTACCAACCATTTGCTGTACCATCCTAATACTATACAAATCATGTACTGTACCATCCTAATATCATATCAACCATTTACTGTACCATCCTATTACTATACCATTTACTGTACCATCCTAATACTATACCAACCATTTACTGTACCATCCTAATATCATACCAACCATTTACTGTGCCATCCTAATATTATACCAATCATATACTGTACCATCCAAATGCTCTACCAAGCATTTACTGTACCATCCTAATACTATACCAACCACTTACTTTACCATCCTAATACTATTCCAATCATGTACTGTACCATCCTAATACTAAGCCAGACATTTACTGTACCTCCTATTATCATACCATTCATTTACTGTACCATCCTAATACTATACCAACCATCTACTATACCATCCTAATACTATACCAACCATTTACTGTACCATCCTAATAGTATACCAATCATTTACTGTACCTTCCTAATACTATACCAACCATTTACTGTACCATCCTAATATCATACAAATCATTTACTATACCAGCCTAGTACTATACCAACCATTTACTGTACCATCCTAATATCATACAAATCATTTACTATACCATCCTAATATTATACCAACCATTTACTCCACCATCCTAATACTATACCAACCATTTACTCCACCATCCTAATACTACACTAATCATTTACTGTACCATCCTAATACTATACCAACCATTTACTGTACCCTCCTAATACTATACCAAAAATTTACTGTACCTTCCTAATATCATATAAACTATTTACTGTACCATCCTAATCTCAAACCTACCATTTACTGTACCATCCGAATACTATACGAATCATTTACTGTACCATCCTAATACTATACCAACCATTTATTATACCATCCTAAATCATACCAACCATTTACTGTTCCTTCCCAATACTTTACCAACCATTTACTGTACCATCCTAATACTATACAAATCATTTACTGTACCATCCTATTATTATACCATTCATTTACTGTACCATCCTAATACTATACCAACCATTTACTGTACCATCCTAATATCATACCAACCATTTACTGTACCATCCTAATACTATACAAATCATTTACTGTACCATCCTATTATCATACCATTCATTTACTGTACCATCCTAATACTATACCAACCATTTACTATACCATCCTAATACTATACCAACCATTTACTGTACCATCCTAATATCATACAAATCATTTACTATACCATCCTAATATTATACCAACCATTTACTCCACCATCCTAATACTATACCAACCATTTACTCCACCATCCTAATACTACACTAATCATTTACTGTACCATCCTAATACTATACCAATCATTTACTGTACCCTCCTAATACTATACCAAAAATTTACTGTACCTTCCTAATATCATACCAACTATTTACTGTACCATCCTAATCTCAAACCTATCATTTACTGTACCATCCGAATACTATACGAATCACATTTACTATGCCATCCTAATACTATACCAACCATTTACTGTACCTTCCTAATACTATAGCAACCATTTACTGTACCATCCTAATACTATGCCAACCATTTATTATACCATCCTAATATCATACCAACCATTTACTGTTCCTTCCCAATACTTTACCAACCATTTACTTTACCATCCTAATACTGTACCAACCATTTACTCTACCATCCTAATACTATACAAATCATTTACTGTACCATCCTATTATCATACCATTCATTTACTGTGCCATCCTAATACTATACCAACCATTTACTGTACCATCCTAATATCATACCAACCATTTACTGCACCTTCCTAATACTATACCAACCATTTACTGTACCATCCTTATATCATACCAACCATTTACTGTACCATCCTAATATCATACCAATCATTTACTGTACCATCCTAATATCATACAAACCATTTACAATACCATCCTAATACTATACCATTCATTTACTGTACCATCATAATACTATGCCAATCATTTACTGTACCATCCTAATATTATACCAACCATTTACTCCACCATCCTAATACTATAACAACCATTTAATGTAACATCCTAATATCGTACCAACCATTTACTATACCATCCTAATACTATACCAACCATTTACTGTACCATTCTAATATCATACCAACCATTTATTGTACCATCCGAATACTACACTAATCATTTACTGTACCATCCTAATACTATACCAACCATTTACTGTACCATTGTAATATCATACCAACCATTTATTGTACAATCCTAATACTATTCCAATCATTTACTGTACTATCCTATTATACCAACCATTTACTGTACCATCCTAATACTACACCAACTATTTGCTCCACAATCCTAATATTATACCAACAATTTACTTTGCCATCATAATATCATACCAACCACTTACGGTACCATCCTAATACTATACCAACCATTTACTGTACCAGTACAATATCATACCAATCTTTTACTGTACCAACCTAATATCATACAAATCAATTACTGTACCATCCTAATACTATACCAACCATTTACTATACCCTCCTAATATCCTACTAACCATTTACTATACCATCTTAATGCTATACCAATCATTTACTTTACCATCCAAATACTCTACCAACCACTTACTGTACAATCCTAATATCATACCAATCATTTACTCTACCATCCTAATACTATACCATCCATTTGCTGTACCATACTAATACTATACCAACCACATACTCTACAATCCTAATATCCTACCAACCGTTTACTGTACCATCCTGAAATCATACCAACCATTTACTGTAATATCGTAATATCATTCCAATCATTTACTAATACTATACGAACCATTTACTTTACCTTCCTTATATCATACCAACCATTTACTATACCATCCTAATACTATACCAATCATTTACTGTACCATCCTGAAATCATACCAACCATTTACTGTAATATCGTAATATCATTCCAATCATTTACTAATACTATACGAACCATTTACTTTACCTTCCTTATATCATACCAACCATTTACTATACCATCCTAATACTATACCAATCATTTACTGTACCATCCTGAAATCATACCAACCATTTACTGTAATATCGTAATATCATTCCAATCATTTACTAATACTATACGAACCATTTACTTTACCTTCCTTATATCATACCAACCATTTACTGTACCATCCTAATACTATACCAATCATTTACTGTACCATCCTAATACTATGCCAACCATTTACTATACCATCCTAATATCATACCAACCATTTACTGTACCATTCTAATGTTCTACCAACCATTTGCTGTACCATCCTAATACTATACAAATCATGTACTGTACCATCCTAATATCATATCAACCATTTACTGTACCATCCTATTACTATACCATTTACTGTACCATCCTAATACTATACCAACCATTTACTGTACCATCCTAATATCATACCAACCATTTACTGTGCCATCCTAATATTATACCAATCATATACTGTACCATCCAAATGCTCTACCAAGCATTTACTGTACCATCCTAATACTATACCAACCATTTACTGTACCATCCTAATACTATACCAATCATGTACTGTACCATCCTAATACTAAGCCAGCCATTTACTGTACCATCCTATTATCATACCATTCATTTACTGTACCATCCTAATACTATACCAACCATCTACTATACCATCCTAATACTATACCAACCATTTACTGTACCATCCTAATAGTATACCAATCATTTACTGTACCTTCCTAATACTATACCAACCATTTACTGTACCATCCTAATATCATACAAATCATTTACTATACCATCCTAATACTATACCAACCATTTACTGTACCATCCTAATATCATACAAATCATTTACTATACCATCCTAATATTATACCAATCATTTACTCCACCATGCTAATACTATACCAACCATTTACTCCACCATCCTAATACTACACTAATCATTTACTGTACCATCCTAATACTATACCAACCATTTACTGTACCCTCCTAATACTATACCAAAAATTTACTGTACCGTCCTAATATCATATAAACTATTTACTGTACCATCCTAATCTCAAACCTATCATTTACTGTACCATCCGAATACTATACGAATCATTTACTGTACCATCCTAATACTATACCAACCATTTACTGTACCTTCCTAATACTATACCAACCATTTACTGTACCATCCTAATACTATGCCAACCATTTATTATACCATCCTAATATCATACCAACCATTTACTGTTCCTTCCCAATACTTTACCAACCATTTACTGTACCATCCTAATACTATACAAATCATTTACTGTACCATCCTATTATTATACCATTCATTTACTGTACCATCCTAATACTATACCAACCATTTACTGTACCATCCTAATATCATACCAACCATTTACTGTACCATCCTAATACTATACAAATCATTTACTGTACCATCCTATTATCATACCATTCATTTACTGTACCATCCTAATACTATACCAACCATTTACTATACCATCCTAATACTATACCAACCATTTACTGTACCATCCTAATATCATACAAATCATTTACTATACCATCCTAATATTATACCAACCATTTACTCCACCATCCTAATACTATACCAACCATTTACTCCACCATCCTAATACTACACTAATCATTTACTGTACCATCCTAATACTATACCAACCATTTACTGTACCCTCCTAATACTATACCAAAAATTTGCTGTACCTTCCTAATATCATACCAACTATTTACTGTACCATCCTAATCTCAAACCTATCATTTACTGTACCATCCGAATACTATACAAATCACATTTACTATGCCATCCTAATACTATACCAACCATTTACTGTACCTTCCTAATACTATAGCAACCATTTACTGTACCATCCTAATACTATGCCAACCATTTATTATACCATCCTAATATCATACCAACCATTTACTGTTCCTTCCCAATACTTTACCAACCATTTACTTTACCATCCTAATACTGTACCAACCATTTACTCTACCATCCTAATACTATACAAATCATTTACTGTACCATCCTATTATCATACCATTCATTTACTGTACCATCCTAATACTATACCAACCATTTACTGTACCATCCTAATATCATACCAACCATTTACTGTACCTTCCTAATACTATACCAACCATTTACTGTACCATCCTTATATCATACCAACCATTTACTGTACCATCCTAATATCATACCAATCATTTACTGTACCATCCTAATATCATACAAACCATTTACAATACCATCCTAATACTATACCATCCATTTACTGTACCATCATAATACTATGCCAATCATTTACTGTACCATCCTAATATTATACCAACCATTTACTCCACCATCCTAATACTATAACAACCATTTAATGTAACATCCTAATATCGTACCAACCATTTACTATACCATCCTAATACTATACCAACCATTTACTGTACCATTCTAATATCATACCAACCATTTATTGTACCATCCGAATACTACACTAATCATTTACTGTACCATCCTAATACTATACCAACCATTTACTGTACCATTCTAATATCATACCAACCATTTATTGTACCATCCTAATGCTATTCCAATCATTTACTGTACTATCCTATTATACCAACCATTTACTGTACCATCCTAATACTATTCCAATCATTTAATGTACCATCCTATTATACCAACCATTTACTGTACCATCCTAATATTATAACAACCATTTACTGTACCCTCCTAATACTATACCAAAAATTTACTGTACCTTCCTAATACTACACCAACCATTTACTGTACCATCCTAATCTCAAACCTATCACTTACTGTACCATCCAAATACTATACGAATCATTTACTATAACATCCTAATACTATTCCAACCATTTACTGTACTTTCCTAATCTCATACCATTCATTTACTGTACCATCCTAATATCATACAAATCATTTACTATACCATCCTAATATTATACCAACCATTTACTCCACCATCCTAATACTGTACCAACCATTTACTCCACCATCCTAATACTACACTAATCATTTACTGTACCATCCTAATACTATACCAATCATTTACTGTACCCTCCTAATACTATACCAAAAATTTACTGTACCTTCCTAATATCATACCAACTATTTACTGTACCATCCTAATCTCAAACCTATCATTTACTGTACCATCCGAATACTATACGAATCATTTACTATGCCATCCTAATACTATACCAACCATTTACTGTACCATCCTAATACTATACCAACCATTTACTGTACCTTCCTAATACTATAGCAACCATTTACTGTACCATCCTAATACTATGCCAACCATTTATTATACCATCCTAATATCATACCAACCATTTACTGTTCCTTCCCAATACTTTACCAACCATTTACTTTACCATCCTAATACTGTACCAACCATTTACTCTACCATCCTAATACTATACAAATCATTTACTGTACCATCCTATTATCATACCATTCATTTACTGTACCATCCTAATACTATACCAACCATTTACTGTACCATCCTAATATCATACCAACCATTTACTGTACCTTCCTAATACTATACCAACCATTTACTGTACCATCCTTATATCATACCAACCATTTACTGTACCATCCTAATATCATACCAATCATTTACTGTACCATCCTAATATCATACAAACCATTTACAATACCATCCTAATACTATACCAATCATTTTCTGTACCATCATAATACTATGCCAATCATTTACTGTACCATCCTAATATTATACCAACCATTTACTCCACCATCCTAATACTATAACAACCATTTAATGTAACATCCTAATATCGTACCAACCATTTACTATACCATCCTAATACTATACCAACCATTTACTGTACCATTCTAATATCATACCAACCATTTATTGTACCATCCGAATACTACACTAATCATTTACTGTACCATCCTAATACTATACCAACCATTTACTGTACCATTCTAATATCATACCAACCATTTACTGTACCATCCTAATACTATACAAACCATTTACTCTACTATCCTAATATCATACCAATCATTTACTGTACCATCCTAATACTGTACCAACCATTTACTGTACCATTCTAATATCATACCAACCATGTATTGTACCATCCTAATACTATTCCAATCATTTACTGTACTATCCTATTATACCAACCATTTACTGTACCATCCTAATATTATAACAACCATTTACTGTACCCTCCTAATACTATACCAAAAATTTACTGTATCTTCCTAATACTACACCAACCATTTACTGTACCATCCTAATCTCAAACCTATCACTTACTGTACCATCCAAATACTATACGAATCATTTACTATACCATCCTAATACTATTCCAACCATTTACTGTACTTTCCTAATCTCATACCATTCATTTACTGTACCATCCTAATACTATACCAACCATTTACTGTACCATCCTAATACTATATCAAGCATTTACTGTACCATCCTAATACTATACCAACCATTTACTGTACCATCCTAATACTATACCATTCATTTACTGTACCATCCTAATACTATACCAACCATTTACTGTACCATCGTAATACTATACCATTCATTTACTGTACCATCCTAATACTATACCAACCATTTACTGTACCATCGTAATACTATACCATTCATTTACTGTACCATCCTAATACTATACCAACCATTTACTGTACCATCGTAATACTATACCATTCATTTACTGTACCATCGTAATACTATACCAACCATTTACTGTACCATCGTAATACTATACCATTAATTTACTGTACCATCCTAATACTATACCAACCATTTATTGTACCTTCCTAATACTATACCAGCCATTTACTTTACCATCCTAATACTATACCAACCATTTACTGTACCATCCTAATACTATACCAGTCATTTAGTTTACCTTTCTCATACCATACAGATGATTTATTTAGTATTTTTGCAGTGCCTACTTATAGTCTGAGACACCTGTACAAGTCTATCTCAGTGATAGTCATAGTTCTTGTTACATGTAAGAGATTAGTAGAAATTATACTTTTATTACGTAACTGACGGGCTTTTTAGGTCTTGAAATTTTGTATCCAAAGCCACTTACTTATCCAAAAATGGTATAATTTATACTCTACTAGTCTCCTGCATTTTAATTGGCTAACACGGTACCACATTTTGGATTAAAGTTTGGTCTCATTAATAATTAGTTGTATAAACAAGGGTGTCAGGCTGGAGCCTGTTCTTACCTGCTGGAGTCATTTATTTTCCCAGCTGGGTGGTCTCTTCTCTCCTCTGTGTGTTTATGGATGTGCTAGAAGAGGAATGACATTATATACCCAGGGGGGATTAAACTGGGAGGGTAACATCTGTCTGGTACAGGATTGGAGATCCCAGTCACACACACACACACACTTTTTTTTTTTTAAACAAAAAAGTTTTATTTAAAATGTTAACATAAATTTAACATATAAAAACATATTTCAAAGAAAAAATATACATATAATGAATATATTTAGATCGTAGTAAAATGTTATATTTTTTCCCATAAGAACTTTCAATCCAACTAGACCAAGTAAGTAAACATTTTTCATAAACATTGTTTTCAATAGAAGACATACATTCAAAACAGCAAATGTAATTGATTTTATCTAGAACTTTTGACGGGAATATTATCTTGTTTTCCAAAATGTTGCAATTGTTATTTTAGTTGCTATACAAACCAGTACTAAAAATGTATCTTCAAATTTAGATCTTGTACTTTTTCACCCAAAAGGGATTCTTTAGAACATACACATAGATTAATTCCAACACACACATATAGATACAAAATACACACACAGATATATACAAAACACACACACATAGATACATTCAAACACACACACATAGATACATTCAAACACACACACACAGATGCATTCAAACAAACACACACACCCACAGATACATTCAAACACACACACAGATGCATTCAAACACACACACACACACACACACACACAGTTGCATTCAAACACACATATATACATACAAAACACACACACACACATTTATATATATTGGCAACTTATTCCAGAGGTCCTGTATCACATCAACCCCAACAGTGCTGAGCTCCCTGATTTTGCCCAACCTGTACAATGAATCACTCACTTCCCCGGACATTGACTTGTTGCTCCTCTATTCTCTTTCTGATTTTGCCAGAACCAGAGTTCACCAAAGGGGTGAATAAGTTAAAAGTGGGGGATTTTGTCATGCAACGTCCTTAAGATGGGTGACTCCACTTAAAGGAGGACAGATCCAGTAATAATAAATATCCCTGTTGGAGCACAGGTGGTTAATTCATACATCAGTCACTGTAGAAGAACTGCTAGTGGGAACACTAATACACCAAATAATAAGCTCTCACCTTAATATTAGGCAGAAAATTGTAATGTCCACTGGGGACAAATTATATGTGTATTACTTTCCCAAAATGAGTTTTAATTAGACCTGTATATTATGACCAATGATTCCTCATTACTCCAGGACTTCAAACTCCTCCCATTGTAGTGTTCTTAGGAAGAAAGGAATATTTTAATGGGGGGAGTCTGGAGTCCTAGGGCTCGATCCAGTTCCACCCAGTAAAACTGGCATTCGGGCAAATCTGAACACTGAACTGTACATCCACGGTACACGTATCAGAATCGCAGTGCCCTTCCAACGGGAACCACACCGATTGTAGGACACAAAACCTGACTTGTGGCCCAATGTTTGTTGTGGTTTTTTCAGTCCCATAACTCCCACTAAATAGAGTGATAAATGGGAACATCAAAGAAAACCAGGTAACGCTTAGTGTCTGACACAGTATCAACCACCGAGCATGAGCTACGGACACAGTGACCCTCACAAACATTAACCTCCCCTTGACCCAACACTACCCCTAATATGAACAATAAAGTGTACCCATACTATCCCTAAGAGTAACCTATCTCCATAGCTGCTACACTTACCTGTCACCCTGACATCCAGCGGGGTCTTCTGCATCTTGGTCTTCTTCAATTCCTCTTCTGTAAGATTCCATCTTCTTCTTCTCCCTTTGTCTTCACCAATCATCCTCTCTTCTTCTTCATCTGTCATCTCCATCTTCATCTGTCATCTTCTTTCTTCATCTGTGTTCTTCTTCATTCTTCTTCTTGTAACTTATTGTTGAACCTATAAAAAAAGGTATAGTTACTAAAATATACCTGTCATTAAACATGTTCTGCCACAGCCACTTCCAGCGCCGGGTGCAGGAAAAAACATTTTAAAAAACCCTCCTCGTACTTTTCGGGCAGTTGCCTGATGCCAACTGAGGGAGCCTTTTATATGGCCAGTACCTCCCATGCTCCCACTGGCTGGGATGTGGGGTTATGCAGGGCGTAAAACATGCCCTGCAGTAACAACACCCCAAAAGCAATCAGATTCTAGCTGGAGGGATGACTCAACCCGCTAGAAGCTAATTGGCTGGAAGATGGGGTTACTGCAGGGCATGTTCTGTGCCCTGCGTAACCCCACATCCTAGCCAATGGGATCATGGGAATTAGTTTGGACAGGGACTGGCCATGTAAAAGGCCATCCCTGTTCAAATTTCAGGCAACGGCTTGAAAGGAAAGGTATGAGGAGGGAGGATTTTAGCTATTGCTTCATGTCAGCAGCGGCTGCGTATGTTTAATGATAGATTTATTTTATTAACTACATTTTATTCTTAGCAGTTCAACACTAAGTTGAAAGAAGAAGAATGAAGAGGAAAGAAGAAAAAAACAAGATGATGACAGATGAACAAGAAGGGAGAAGAATACAGAAGATTAGAGAAGAAGAATTGAAGAGAAAGCCCAGGGTGAAGATGACTCCGCTGGACATCAAGATTACAGGTGAGTTGTGATTTTCATTGTATGTTGGTATGTTTGTGGTGATTTGAGTGCCAGTGGGCTAAGCAACTCTGAGCAATGTATTACATACCCTACTGGCACTCAAAGGGTTTTTTAGAACCATGTCAGCGGCAGAGGGGTAGGCAAAGCATTGTTTAGTAATTTAGGGTTAAACTTTTTCACTTGTGTAGGGATTACTACTTTGGTATTTTTTCAATGTTTTTTACTACATCAGTTACATGTCGGTGGGTAGGCACACACGTTAGGGGGCTCAGCGCCAACTTTTGTTACAAGAAATGTTTGGTGATTGAGACCCTGAACGCGTGTTACTAGCCATCACATGTAATTGCATCGCAAATTCAACTTCTTTTACACAAATTACTGTGCCAGCAAATTTAGCGCCTGTAGTGCACTTTTTCTGTTCGGTAGAGTGTCACTGCGCAGGTAATTGCGCACCCTGTGACTCAAAACTACCAACCGAACTTGTCTTTTGTGCTGGGAATCGGATGGAGCCCCCAGGAGTCTGCCATCAAAGAATCATGTCTGCCTGCATGGTCCAGATACCCAGGACTGAACCCGTCCTTTCTGAACTGACTCATAGGGGCCACAGGGATTTTCTGTCCAGATAAAGTGTGAGGTTAATATTAGGAAGTTTTAATACTTTGTTATTGGGGGGGGGTCCCGAGGACTGTATTTGAGAATCACTGTCTTATAATGAATTAATCTGTAAATAATTGTGGCCCTAGTATGAAAAAGGAAGGAGAAGCAGCTGCGAGGGTATTAACCTACTGACTGCTAGAGAGCATTGATCTGTATAGTTATTAGAGATACAAAGTACATGAACACGGATATTTATGATACTGATGGGCGATGAGTGAACTTGAGGCCATTTTGCAGATGACGCTAAGATCTGTGCCAGGGTTCACATGAGTGCCAACATATCATGGACATTTCCAGAGACATATCCCCCTGGGCAGTCACACAAGAGAGCGCCAGTCTGCCCATAGTACAGGCAATGCCAGCAGAGTCCTGGTACATCAGACTTAGTCCTACTCCTCTGCAGCAGGACAGACATTATTCAGACCTACTATACAGACCACATGAACCCATATAGATCAGTAAGATATACAGCAGATCAGAGAATATTCATTTTGTAAAGATAACACATAAAATATGGACCTGAAAAGCTATTTTAAAACCAATGACAAAAGCTGTGAGGTCAAAATTAATGTGCAAAATCAGGGTCTGTCCCTGGAACTTAGGGGCCATTGACAGCTATGAGTTAACATATCCACAGAGTTAAATCAAATGACCAGAGAATAAAAAAAAGGTTAAAACTATATGGCCAATACAACAACATACCTCCCAAATCTTTGGGAGGAACAGTCCCTAATTGAGACCCAAATCCCTCTGTCCCTCTTTCCTACCCTGGTGTTCCTCTTTTTTTTGAAAATTGGACTGTGTGCTATGTATATAAGTGTATCACCCTGGTGTCCCTGTGTTTAGGAGATCAGACTGTGTGCTATGTATATAAGTGTATCACCCTGGTGTCCCTGTGTGTAGGAGATCAGACTGTGTGGTGTGTATATAAGTGTATCACTCTGGTGTCCCTGTGTGTAGGAGATCAGACTGTGTGGTGTGTATAGAAGTGTATCACCCTGGTGTCCCTGTGTTTAGGAGATCAGACTGTGTGGTGTGTATATAAGTGTATCACCCTGGTGTCCCTGTGTTTAGGAGATCAGACTGTGTGGTGTGTGTATATAACTGTATCACCCTGGTGTCCCTGTGTGTAGGAGATCAGACTGTGTGGTGTGTATATAAGTGTATCACCCTGGTGTCCCTGTGTGTAGGAGATCAGACTGTGTGGTGTGTATAGAAGTGTATCACCCTGGTGTCCCTGTGTTTAGGAGATCAGACTGTGTGGTGTGTATAGAAGTGTATCACCCTGGTGTCCCTGTGTTTAGGAGATCAGACTGAGTGGTGTGTATAGAAGTGTATCACCCTGGTGTTCCTGTGTTTAGGAGATCAGACTGTGTGGTGTGTATATACGTGTATCACCCTGGTGTTCCTGTGTTTAGGAGATCAGACTGTGTGGTGTGTATATACGTGTATCACCCTGGTGTTCCTGTGTTTAGGAGATCAGACTGTGTGGTGTGTATATACGTGTATCACCCTGGTGTCCCTGTGTATAGGAGATCAGACTGTGTAGTGTGTATATAAGTGTATCACCCTGGTGTCCTGTGTTTAGGAGATCAGACTGTGTGGTGTGTATAGAAGTGTATCACCCTGATGTCCCTGTGGTTAGGAGATCAGACTGTGTGGTGTGTATAGAAGTGTATCACCCTGGTGTCCCTGTGTTTAGGAGATCAGACTGTGTGGTGTGTATATAAGTGTATCACCCTGGTGTCCTGTGTTTAGGAGATCAGACTGTGTGGTGTATATATAAGTGTATCACCCTGGTGTCACTGTGTTTAGGAGATCAGACTGTGTGATGTGTATATAAGTGTATCACCCTGGTGTCCCTGTGTTTAGGAGATCAGACTGTGTGGTGTGTATATAAGTGTATCACCCTGGTGTCCCTGTGTGTAGGAGATCAGACTGTGTGGTGTGTGTATATAAGTGTATCACCCTGGTGTCACTGTGTTTAGGAGATCAGACTGTGTGGTGTGTATAGAAGTGTATCACCTTGGTGTCCCTGTGTTTAGGAGATCAGACTGTGTGGTGTGTATAGAAGTGTATCACCCTGGTGTCCCTGTGTGTAGGAGATCAGACTGTGTGGTGTGTATATAAGTGTATCACCCTGGTGTCCCTGTGTTTAGGAGATCAGACTGAGTGGTGTGTATAAATGTGTATCACCCTGGTGTCCCTGTCTTTAGGAGATCAGACTGAGTGGTGTGTATAAAAGTGTATCACATTGCTAGACAACATTAAAATCCACATTGATGAATGTTTAAACTTTAACATTTATGTTAATAAATTAGTATTTGTAAATAAAACACTTTGGTCTAAATCATATTTTCAGTTACACAAGGTGGTGTCAGTGGGTCATGAAATAATCTAAAATGTATTGGTAATGCCCCATCTATGCCCCATCTACCAGTAATGCCCCATCAACACCACCCAAAACACGTGTCCCTCTTTTGCCATTTGAAATTTAGGGATGCAACAAGGCTCTTTTCATTTGTTGGCTGTGTACCACAAGGTATGGGAACAGAGCTCCAAAAGTTACTCCCATTTACCTCTCATTTCTCTTGTAGATCTGCAGGGTTGGGTGAAGTTATGGGAGATCTCCATTCTCCAACATAGGGATTGTAAGGACTTCTATACTGAGATGATCCCCGAGTGACCTCACCCTGCAGATCACTGTCATCTACTGTCATCTACAAGGCAAATCGGTGGTAACCTGAGGGGCTCTGAGCAATGGTAGTGCCTTTCACTATGAATCTTGTGACCCATCCAGAGATATAAACGGGTATTTTACAGGAATGGACAAGGGAATTGGGTTTTTAAAAGAAACGGATAGTACTGAGTAAAATGGAGAACTATGTGATGCAGGGTTTATCCTAAAACAAGGAACCTTCCACTGCTGAGAGTTGTTATTCTGAAAAGTAATTGCGGCTCAAACTTGCAGTGACGGTACCCCTCCATAGGATGTGGTAGCAACAGCACCTCTGTAATATTTCAGGCCACGGTGGTACTGTACCCATCAAATGCAGGTTTAAGTTGCAAGAACCTTTAAATAAAAAATCTCTTAAAACTTAGGTTAACTTTGTTTTACTGAGCAAATTAAAAACAGTAATATGTATTTTCCACGCTACACAATATTGTCCATTTAATCTCACATAATGCCAAATAATGCATATAGGACTTAAAACCCCAAAGGAGGAAACAGCAAAGAAGAGGGATTTGGAAGTAATATACATGTTGTTTAAATAGGAAAGCGATACAGCAAAGTCTTGGGAAAACGCAGCAGGATACTAGGTTGTATAGCAAGAAGCACCAGAAAAAGAGAAGTCCTCTTGTCACCTTATTGATCATAGTCCAACCTCACCGAGAGAATGAGGACCAGTTCGGGAGATACATACTAAGCTGAAATTAACTATCTAGTATTATGGTATTGTATCGGATAACTTCTCCAGTGTGATAAACTCTCCAGTTCCTATGGTATTATATGGGAGATCTTTAGTTATAGACTACAGGAGAGATGTACTAAGGTGTGATAAAGAGGAGATAACTCCTCCAATGAGATAAACTCTCCAGTTCCTATGTTATTCTATGGGAGATCTTTAGTTATAGA